>MU184997.1:75303-141569 GCA_016904865.1 Pissodes strobi | reverse complement strand
CGACCTCTATAACATTGACGCTAAGAACATTTACTTGATGAAGCGCACGCGAGTGCCGTTATACCTTGTGGTGCTTGATTCAACATACACGCTAAAGAAGTTGAATCAAGAATGTAAAACCATTCTTGACGTGCGGGTCAGCTGGGAAAATAGGTTATCTGACAAACCTATAATGCAATGCAAGCGATGTCAGGGCTTAGGGCATGCTGCTACTTACTGTAGGAAGGATTACAAGTGTTCAAAATGTGCTGGCCCTCACGAGATCACGTCATGTGAGGGTACGTATATCAAATGCGCGAACTGCGGGGAGGAGCATCGCTCCATCAGCGCAAATTGCCCTGTATACATTTACAAGCTGAGTTTGCTTGCACAGCCCAAGGCGAAGCAAACCTACAAGCCAGCCCCACCACCGGCTAGGCCCGCATGGCAGAACAACCCTGCACGAGCTGACCGGCGAAGAGGTCAGGGTCTGAGCAAAGACCAACTTCATGAACGTGAAGAAGACAGTAGCCAGCAGTATAATCAGCAGTTCCCAGACACACTGGGAAAGAATAAAGCCCCCAACCGTGAGAGCACGAAGGGAAACCCGGAAAATAAAAATGTAAGTGCTAGAAATGAGAGTACAAACATGCATATTAATTCTCAGGCAGATTTTAATTCGAACTTTAAGAATCTTTCGAGCACAATTAATGAAATTAATGACCTTGTTAACATAAGCGAGCTCTTTTTCGCACTTGACGAGTTCCTCTCGTTGTTAAAGGCTTGCAATGGCGATAAAATTGCCATTGTACAGGCTACCGTGAGATTTTTCTCACATGAACTCGATAAGTATAATATTTAATGTATTATAATAAATGTTCCATATATGTAGTTGGAACTGCAATTCGATCAGAAATAAACTGGGCGAGTTCAAACAATTCATGCATGATAATCCCTTCCAGGTTATCTTTCTATTAGAAACCCGCATATAACCTTGGTTCACACTTAAGATTCGGGGCTACCAAATCGAGAGATTTGAGAGACCGAATCCGCGAGCGGGGGGTGTGGCCTGCCTAATCCGTAGGTCACTAAACTATAAGAGGGTCCCCAATATCGACATCCCTGTAGACCATGTCTGCATCGAGCTTGAGAGTGGCCTGCGGATTGTCGGGGCATATGCCCCCCCTCGCTCCCCCTTCACCTGCGAAGACTTCCTTGGCTTCTTCCCTAACAATAAGAGGACTGTTCTGATTGGCGACCTAAACGCTCACCATGTAGAATGGGGCGGCAGAGCGACAAATAGAGCAGGCTGAATATTACATTCAATAATAGAAAGTAACCCGGATTTTCTCTTCCACCGTTCCGAATCTCCCACTTATCACTCCACATACACTCACAGTGCCTCCTTCCTGGACGTTGCTGTCACGAGGGGGATTGCTGACATTGCACCTCTCCGCACACTGGATGCTTTAAATTCGGATCACTTCCCAGTTCTTATCTGCCTAAGAGAAAGGCATCGCGAGAACAAGGAAACTTGTATCTCATATAAAAACTTCAACTGGGACGAGTTCCGACGAAGACTCAACGAGGTGACAGTGATCCCCAGGCAGATAGACACTGTCCAGGAATTAGAGGCACAAGTTCATATACTTACCTCGAACATCCAGCGTATCAGAGATACCTTAGCTCATACAGTCAGGAAAGAGCGCCCTGCTGACACCCTTCCTAATCATATCCTAGACCAAATCAGCTTTAGAAACAGAGTCAGGCGCAGATTGGCAAAGAAATAGAGCATATATTGACCGTGTACGTATGAATGCTCTAACGGAATCCATCAAACTCCAAATCCAGGAGTATAAAACTGCTAAATGGATGCAGTATATAAACTCCATAAGTAGGCATGACGGCTCCCTTTGGAGGCTTGCCAGGAGCGTTCGCGGAACCTTCGCGTCTCTGCCAACCATCCAACATAATGGTATGGAGGCTATAGACGATCAGAGCAAGGCGGAGGCCTTCGCGGACTTCCTGGAGGGCATTCATGGTGAAAACCCGGATACCACACCCTTCCATACAAGAATAACTGAAACAACAGCTAAATTCAAAAGTCAGAGATACCCTATTCCTCCGTCATGCTGGAATAAGCTGCTTGTTACCCCTGCTGAACTCAGGAAAACTCTTTGCCATCTGCCCAGAAACAAAGCTCCAGGACATGACACCTTACCCAACTCAACGTTACGCAACTTACCAAACAAATCCATAATCCAATTCATGCATATTGTCAACGCCATTATTCGCCTCCAGCACTTCCCGATACCCTGGAAGCGCGCGAGAATAATCATGTTGCACAAAGCTGGAAAAGATCCAAAGCTCACGAGCTCTTATAGGCCGATCTCCCTGCTACCTACCATGGGAAAGGTGGCAGAAAGGCTCATCCTGTCTAGGATGGGGGACATTGCCAATAAGCTAAAAGTACTGCCAGATGAACAGTTTGGCTTTCGGGCTAGGCATAGCACTGCGATGTTAGCAGCGAAAATAGTTCAAGATACCTTCGATGGCTTCAATCGACTACAAAGCACGGCACTCCTCCTCCTAGACATCGAGCGGGCTTTCGACAGGGTATGGCATGACGGCCTACTGTATAAGATGTACGCAAAGTACGGTTTTCCATTACATGTGGTAGCGCTGATATAGTCATACCTTGCCGAACGCACCTTTTCCGTGCGCGCCGGTGGGGCTGAGTCGGCCATAAGGCCTCTTAGAGCCGGTGTACCGCAGGGTACGGTCCTATCCCCCCAGCTTTTCAACTACTATATCGCGGATATCCCATCGATCCCTCAATCCCGCATAGCGCTCTATGCCGACGATACGGCAATCTATGCGCAATCGCGCATTGCGCAGGCAGCAAAACTTAAGCTAATGGACCATTTGGATGTCCTCCTACCTTACTACCACAGTTGGAAAATTAATTTAAATATTCCGAAAACTGAGTTGGCAATTTTAACGCGAAAGCGCAAGGACACCGAAATTACGCCACTCGATATACAAGGAACTACTATAAATGTCAAAAACGAGGTCAAATATCTTGGCATCGTTTTTGACAAAAAGCTAAATTTCAGCAAGCATATTCTTGAAATAAAGAGAAAAAACGCGGTAATACACAACAGTCTTAACATGCTTATTAGGCCTAGATCCTTTTTAAGTCCCACTAACAAGATAATACTCTATAAATCAATTATCAGGCCTGCCCTGCTGTATGGGTCCCCTGTTTGGAGTTCTGTAGCCAAAACTCATAAGAATGCTATCCAGACAATCCAAAATAGATACTTAAGAGCAGCCTTTTCTGCGAGTCGCTACACTAGAGTCACTGACATGCATGACTGGGCTGACATAGAAACAGTCGAAGTACATATTGACAAGACAGCGTGCAAGTTCTTTGATTCCGGTATTCGCGGCTCGCAGATCACTGCTGGCATTGCGAATCAGCGCGAAAATCTGGGGCCCAGACCTAAACACGGACCTGTACACAAGGCAAAGACACTATATTTTCAAAATCCGCGGCCTCCTGAATAGCAACAATATAGCCCTAAACATAGTGCATTCATAGGAACTGCACATAATATTCTTTAGACAGAGCTACATCTCCTTCAGTCAGAGTAAAAAGTATCAAACAACTACCAGAAATCATAGGTAAGTGTAATTACAGTAATTACACAACTATGCACATCTGAGGGACAGTAGAAAAAGATTCGACTACATTTAATTATTAGTCTCAAACACACATAACGCGCGAAACATTGTGCGATATGCCAGCCTGCCAGAGCCTGGCAAGTACCGAGCCTCTACGATTTCTCACGACGCCATTGTATTGGGCACGCGACAAGCTGTTCGTTTGTCTGCTCGACAGGCAGTCAGGGTTCGCAGCGCGTATGGTGCGTCGCTCCTCGGAGCCAACTTGGATCGACGTAATTATTGGCAACTCCACCCGCACAATGGCGTTCGGTTTGCTATCGCGTGGTATCACCGTTAACGCTACGCTAATGGTGAATGTACATAGTACCTAATATACATATTGTAAATAGTAGATATCATAGATATGTCCCTAATATGATAAATGTCTAGTAAATAAGGACCACTATTAACCAAACGGACGTCACAGTCTCACGGTACACTACATACCGGTTGAATGGTCAATCAATGTAATCTTGTATAGGAAGACTCATGTAGATAATAGATTACCTTGTAAATAGTAGTATATAAATAGCACATAACATACATAGGACTAACCAAGGCTAACCGTGAGATAGTAATAGCCTAAGACACTTGACGAATCAGCTGCCTGCGCGTCCTTAGCTGGAGGCAAATCTTGGCAGGGCTCGCCTGTTGCGAGCCTGATCGAATAGGCTGCAGCCTAGGCAGTGAAGATTACCCTGCACGAAAGGACGCAGAATTGCGCCCCCGACCGTTTTCTAGTAAAACCAAAGAAACGTGTAAGAGGTTTTTTCTAACAGTTTTTCCTCTGTTTCCGGCCGCACACTAAGTAAACTGCATCCTAAGCTCACTATGCACAACAGCCTTATGGTAAATTTAAATGAGCACTACGTTCGAAGGGTCAGACACCCATAGGGACATGATTGTACTCTCATGAAATAGCACACTAGGATTTAACATAGTTAGATTAGGTAGGCCATCAGCCAAAGCGTGATAAGTTGAGATGAGTAAACCTACTGCCGACATGCAGTGCGTAGGTCAAACTCGTTTATTCCTTAAATCGCAGTCTATATGTTGATACTAGTGAAGTTACTTGTAATTGTGATTTGAATAAATTGTTGTTGTTGTTGTTCACCGACAAGGGTCACCCCTGAAACATCCTCTTGCATTGACCATCTGTTTGTGTGACAGAAAACATAAATATATAACTTAGTTTAAATTTTTTGTGCTGGAAATATGTAATTGACCATTGCCCAATAATGTTGATAAAAACACAATTATACTCCAAAATGAATATTAGGATCATGTATATTATGCTAATTTCTAAGAAATAGTTTCATCTCGGAATTTATCAAATGTTCTGAAGTGAAATGATTCTGCTCAAGCAACAATTTCCTTTATAAATTTTCTTTAATGCAATTTAAGACAGGCCATAGCGAAACGACTTAGAAATACGCAGACACTGAATAATATAAACTTGGTTTAATTATCTCAACCAATTATAGAGATAAACTTAAAAAGAAATTAGAAAAATCTTACTTACTAAGAAAATATGTAAAACTTACATAAATTAACTTAAGAAATGATTGGAAAAATGTATGTAATTGCTACAAAATTCAGATTGAAAATAATAAAAACAATATGAATACAATTTATAAACTAATAAAAGAAGCAATGCATTTTAAGAGCACTAAATAAAATTTTAAGTTTAATCTGTGAAAAGAACAATGGTTTTGAGAACAGTATTGATATGGTTAATTTACTGTATCGAATATTTTAATAACAGAGGGATTGAAGTGCAAAGAAAAATTGAAACACCTCAAAGTAATGACAGAAACATAAAAGCATGTTGTAAATTCCGTACCTAACAATGAACGAAGTTGTAATAGAAATATCGCTTTAGTCACTCACTAAATTAATCTTCTCTTGAATGTATCAATGTCAATATAATTATGACATTAATAGATGTGTAATATTTAAAACACTGACTAATTTACTATAAACTTAATTGGATTAATCGGATTTTTAAGTAGTGGCCCCTGATCACTGAGACTGACCGGGTACCTAGATTTGTTTTAACAATCCATCATAATCCCCATTTTTAAAGCCAGTAGGCTACAAATAAGTGTAAAATAATATTTTAGCTGAAAGCACCGATGGCTTAAGCACATACCTCAGCAAAACAGTATGGAAGGAGTATAGCCGCTTTCACTCTACCCACCAAAAGTTTCTTGATATTTTGTTATATTATGGAGTTAGGGGTATCGTTCTGAAGTCTTCACAAACTACCAGTCTGATAAAGACTAGTGCTTAGCATTAAACAACACCATTAGCGACTCACATAAAACAAAAATTATTGGAGGACCCCATGGTTCTATTCTAGGTCAGCTACTTTTCATAACATAAATAAACTCCTTACTAAAACTTAATATTATTGATTAAATCATATCATATGCTTGTGATACACCATTGATCTTCTCTGGATATTCATGGGATAATAATTAATAAAAGGATTTGCATTGGTGGAAATGTGAATTATTTCAACACCCACTTTATAGCTTTCTCATTGAACAGTGTAAAAAGAGACGAAACTTTAATACTTCGAAAATTGATGGATATCGGAACGAAATTAGGGGAGTGACAAATACAAAATACCTAGAAAATTCGTGGCTTAGTCCACCAGTTCTACTTAATGAGAGAATTCTCTGTGTCTGAAAATATTAACTATAATCGCTTTAGTTAAATTCTTAATTCATTATACTAAGTTGGGGTTTGGAACTTTCGGGAAAATACTCAAACAGAGCCTCACTAACCACGTTAGCATCATCAGGGGATGATTAAAACTAAACTTACCATATACCTAACTTTAGTTTATACTGTTTAATCAAGCAAAACCAAAAATAACCAATCTCCGGTGTTCCACCTACCCAAGTAGCACCATAAAACATTTTACGTTTATTTGACGTTTAAAACGGTTTTATTGTGGTAAATAAAAAGATAATGGTTTTAAAGTTACCTTGTAGATATACTGCCAGAACTTAAAAGCTATTTAGCATTTAGTACTGGTTCCAAAGCATCTAATAAGATCTATAATAAGATCAAATAAGATTAAATAATCTTAAAAGTTTATTTTTCTTGTTGTGGTTTTAAAATGGTTTAGTTTCAATTAGCTTTAAAACTGTTCAGTTTTATGAAGAACTTGTTCTAGTTTGTGACGTTGTAGTTTTTAAGCAGTTTTAAAGATTTTCCTAATGTAAGTAATAAAACCCACTATTAAATCTACTTGACCTTAGGACTATTGTGTCAGTAAATAATATGCCTTAAACCTATTTCATCAGCTTTCTTTAAAACTGCTTTTTTAAATGCAGTTAGCAGGTTATATTAAAACTGAACGCTCTAAACTTAATAAATTTGGTTATCGAAAGACTAACTATACTTCTTGTTAGAAACAATAAAACTAAACTCATCCCCTCTTTTTTCATGTCCAAAATGGACGTCGCATTTTGTTTAGAGTGAAACAGTGGTCTAGTCTATTGTAAAGTTTGGCAATTTTATTGTTAAAAACAATTAGAAAAACTGGAAGTACAGTTAGTAAGTACGTCGTCAACGTGCAATACGACTGGTTGATTTTAAGGTTAAATTTACATTAAAACCGAGCGGCATTTAACACAACCGCATTCAAACTAAATAGTTTTAATTCCAAGGCCACCTTGCTTTTATCTAGGATATGTGCTCTTGAAACGGTATAAAATAAAACCATTTGATCCTAACGTGTCTTTGTCGATGTGTTGAGGTTTTATTTCATTTTCGGCCATTTTGCTTTCTCCAGACGATGGACGCCATGATGGGGAACAATATTGAGGCTTACATAAAAATGATAAATTATTAACTTAAAGGCGTAATATTTTAACATAAAAAAATCTAAAATTATAGATAAAATTAATTTCTTTCAAATTGATGTTTTTCACGTTTTCAAAATTTGTTTTATTATTTTTTTGGAATTGTACAAATGAAACATTTTAAGGCGCCTGAGTTTTAAAGACCTTTTTTGTTAACATTTATCGATAAAGTCGGGCGCGCAAGGATTTTTCTACCTTGACCGTCCGAAATATCCAACTACTTTTTATTATTTTATAGTTACATATACGTACATATAAAAATTTGTTGGCGTCTTATTGATTATCTTTAAACTGCTTTTATGTGATACAAAATGAGTATATAGTTTTAAAGAACCATTTTCATTTAAAGTTTATGTAAACAATAAGGTAAATGATCTTTAAAAGTATACATTAATAAACATTTTTAAGTCCACTTTAAAACTGCGTGTGTTTAAAATGTATTTAAACTGGTTTTAAAAGTGCCTCCACAGCAGTTTTAAAAACAGTTGCTCAAGGTAATAAAGCTTCATGAAGGTTTTTATTTTTGGTTTTATTGACCACTTTCAGTGTAAGCCCTTTAATGCTGAAGGCGAGTTTATTAAAACCTTAAGGTTTATTTAAGAACCAACTGGCTTTAATTGCAGTTTTATTTCACAGTTTTAACTCATCCTTAAAGCACTTAATAAACCCGTTCGGTGCTACTTTGGTAGTAAGTTACGTTCGATAATTCATTCAATACAATGGACTATAAGAAATTGGCCCTCTATGTATGAGTATATTTAAACTATTCTTACATTTAATAATGTCCATACTTTCGCATGCGTCTAATTATTTATCGGATATATTGAGAATTCATTTAAAATTTTTAATTGTTATTCGATGATTATGTCCAAAAGCATGCTCGGCAACACTAAAAATTTTAAATGAATTCTCAATATATCAGCTATGTGTTCTTTGTGTCTCGTTTGTATAGATCTTCTATTTTCCCCAACATATTTCTTGTTTCAGTCCATGCATCCAATTTCATAAATTCCGTTCTTTTCCAATATATATTTTGTCCTTTAAACCACTCAATAATTTCTTACCGTTAAACTGAGTTTGGTAAACTGATTTTAAACCTATGTACTTAAAAACTTGGAGCGTGCTCTAGTATACTGAGGATTATATGTTATCGAGTCAAATTTTATATTTTCATGCTGATTAACGACAGAATAAGTTGAATCACGAATGGTCTTTCTAAATGCATGCCTATTAATAATTAGTCTATCTATTAAGTTAGTATTGAAACCATTAATTTCGTCATATTCGTAGTCGTCTCCTTTTCATTATTAAACCTTTCTTTTTTGAGAGGAAAATTAACCATATGGTGTGCTAAGAAAGAAAGCTGGCTATTTTGTGTTGGTCGCATTGGAAGGAAGCATTAGGAATATATCGGTTAGTTGCAGTATTTTTATATAAATATCAAATCCTAATGTGTTATTATCGTTCCTAATAACTAAAAGTATCCAAAGTAGTTGGCTATTGTTCTCTACTTCATAAGTCACTTAATTCGTTATGACCTAATCATACGGAGTGGTTCTTATGCAAGTAACTTACAGTCAGTATTAGTAATTCAAAATAGAATCTTAAAGATAATATTTTAAATAAAGAAACTGTGAAAAATTTGCAATAATTTTGTCTTAAGTGTGTGATGCTGCATGGGTATATATTTACATGCGATATACCGAAACATATGATTTACTTCTACTAAACTTGACTGGATTTTGTATCAGTTTTAGCATATTCTTTATTTGAATGCCACTAAAAAATTTGCATTGAATTATATTATTATATATGTATGGATAGGAAATAATAAATTAATCTAATCTCCGTCTAGAGGTATGACACATTAATAATTCGATGCCTATTAAGCTGCATCCACTCGTGTAACCGGCCCTCGTAACGTAACCTGCTCGCGTAGCATTTTTTGATCAGTTCGGGCCACATCCCGAGCCGATGTTCTTCGCGGTCCCGAGCCTCATCGCGTATCAAAATACCGTGTAAAAATTTTACAGCGTACCACTCGCACCAAGCCGTCAGTAAACTAGCGAACCATCAAAGGAAGTTACGAAGTAATGACAGGCGCTGATATCACAACGTCTGGTCGGCAGTCCGAGCATTTTGTTGAACTTCGTAACTCCTTTAGTGGTAGTCAGTCTGTCAAGAACGGCGGACCGTTATAAAGATAAAATGGGCGAAGGAAAAAACGTTAAAATTTATAGAAAACTAACGAAAGAAATGCTGTGGAACCTCAAGCATTTACAATATTTTAATAAGATTCTGAAAAATGATGCATAAAAAAAAGTAGCTAAAGCTTTTAATATGTCCACTGAAGAATGCAAACATTGAAGTATCTTGCTGCATTATTTTAGGACAATTAGATTAATTAAAAGTTCAAAGCCGGCTGCCGACATTCGTGTGAAGTTTTATTAGTGTCCACTAACCAATTGAGATTTTAAATCGAGTAATAAGCTAAGCTAAGTATTTTTTCTTTCTTTTTTTTTAAGCAAATGTATATAAATATAGGCTGCAGCAGCTACTTCCATATTGTCGTGAATTATAGTATTATAGGTTAATTACCCGGCAGATCTCAAAAACAAACCGAAATCTAGGGACTCCCCAGAATATTCGCGTTACGAGCTTTGGTACTGCATCGGCAGTGCGGTTGCGTCCTACCTAGACGACTCGAACGAACGAACCGTACGTGCCCTTGCTTCGCGACGATGTTACGTTATTTATAAAGTATATTTTTACAATAATAATTATTAAACTTCAAGGAACTGCTTTTTTGCATGTATAGATATTTAGTCATCTAAAATGCAGTTCAATTAAAATTTAATTATTTATCAGAATTGTTTTTATTTATTATACAGGATGTCCCAAAATTAGTGTAAAAGATTTTAACAGCGCATTCTACATAAAATTAGCCTCTAGTAAATGCACCCTAACAGAGTTACAGCCTTTAACACGTTTCCTACTGAAGATGGTTTTTAATCCATATTTCCGAAACGGTTACAACTATTACTTTGAAATTTTGGTATTTGGGTAATTGTAGCATGAGGATTATGTTTCTCAAATTAGAAAATTCAAATTTTAGTCAGATCCGTGACATTTGGGGTGGTAAAGGTAACTAAACTGTCATAACATTTTTGTGAGTCCACTTTTAATTTTTTTTTCTTTGAAAATCTGAAAATGTGGGTTTTTCTTCGTAAAAAAGGTACTCTTGATTTGTATCGCTAAGTTGCACCGTTTATGAGAAAATTGGCTTTGAACATATGTTGTTGCGTTACTTGCATGATGATAAAATCCGATTGCATGTAATATAGCCAACTAGAAAAAATACTACATTCATTTGGATTTTATCATTATCTCTGGATTTTATCATCATGGAATAACGCGACAAACTATTTTCAAAGCTGATTTTCTCATAAACGGTGCATCTTTGCGATACAAATCAAGAGTACCTTTTTTACTTAGAAAAACCCAGATTTTCAGATTTTAAAAGAAAAACAATTAAAAGTCAACCCACAAAAATATTATGACAGTTTAGTTGCTTTTATCACCCCAAATGTCACGCCTCTGACTAAAAATTGAATTTTCTAATTTGAGAAACATAATTCGCATGCTAAACCAAAATTTCAAAGGCATAGCTGTAACCGTTTCGGAAATATTGAATAAAAACCATCTTCAGGAGAAAACCTGTCAAGGGCTGTAACTCTGTTACGGTGCATTTTTCGACATGTGTTTATTAAAGAAATTAGAGGCTATTTTATAATGTAGAATGCGCTGTTAAAATCTTTTACACTAATTTTGGGACACCCTGTATAAGTTGTTAATGTGACAAAAGTTTGTAATATATTTGAATTGATTCGAGTTATCATAACCACTTTTAGGTGAAAAATCACGAATCGTCGTGGCCTTTTAGACAGCCAGTAAATAAAGCAGATGTCAGTGATTACTATGACCATATAAAATATCCAATGGGTGAGTAACGATAAAAATTACTTAAAGTTTTCTAAAAATGAAACACAATTTTGAATAACCTTATTGATTGAAATTTCTTCTAATTTATGTAAAACCAAAACACGACGTACTAAAATTTAATTAAAGTGCACACAAATCATATGATATCTAGTATCGATATAGCCTAGATAATAATTATGTATACGCGAATACCTATAATGTAACCACAAAACTCTACATTCGGAGTAGGAACTAGACAAATCCATTATTTATTTATTTACGTAAGTTTTTCTGTCTAACAGGAAATTATTTATAAGACAATAATTTTCTGCTCCTATATATTTACTACCAGTACAGTAATGAAGATTATTACGATACTGACGTTTCATTATTAAACTGGGTTATAACCAATGAAAATCCAACATGACAGTAATATTCGGTGAATATCAAAGACAGCCATGATCATGACAGATTTAAAATTATCAATGTTGACAATTCATAGACTAAAAATTACACATTTTTCTATGGCTGGTCGTAGAAAAAAAAGTGTATTATTAAAAATCGCCACCAACCATCACGTCAAAACAAAAAAAAACATTTACCCGGGAATAAAAAGAAAACAGCTGCATTTGTTTAAATAAAATTGAAAGAGATACTTGCAGACATTTAAACTATTTTTAAAAGTATGTAGGCTTGGACTAGTGCAATGGTTTGTCTTCTGATCTAAATCATTGATGATGTTTTTATGCTTCTTGAATTAAACACTATCAATACCCTTTAGTTTAATAGTAATGTTAGTGGATTCCTTACAAGCTATGCATAATTGTTGTTTAATAAAATATTGTCTACTAATCATGGTTTAGCATTAAATATAAGCAACCCGATCATTAACCTTGTACATTATTTATTATACTGGATGTACTTATATCTAACTACACTTAAGGTTGTATCATTAACTTTTAAACATTTTATTAAAACTAGTTTTCAGCCTGTAAAATATAGATATAAAAAATTGTTCAAACTGAACTTAGTAGTGGTTGACTCTTTCCACGTAAAACGCATAACTGTCTAATGAGACGTCATTTTGAGAGCGACAATAATTGGTTTGAAGCCTTTTATACAACAGGAACTTAATGTGAAACTGCGAAATATATATTTCAAATGAAACGTTTGCACTTTTAGATCTTAAAACGATGAATGATAGACTGAAATCGAAATACTACGTATCTAGGAGACTATTCATCGCCGACATGATGCGGATTTTCACAAATTGCAAAATATATAATTCGCCCGAAACCAGATACTATGAATGTGCCGTTACTTTGCAACAGTACTTCCAGACCAGAATGAAAGAACTTGGATTATGGGACAAGTAGGTATGCAATGCGAAGACAAATTTTGGGATTAAGATTTAATAAACTTTAAAAGAATTATGGTGTTTTTATAACTTCTTCCCTTCTCTGCAACATCGGTCTTAACTGATTTTGTGAGTGTTATACGAGAAATTTGTATACAAAGGTTGAACAACTTTAAGTGTTCAGAGTAATTAGTCAATCGCTGTGCAGCGGTATTCTCTCTAAAATGCCGCATTTGATGTCTTTCAGACAAATTCCGTTAGACTCTTTCACACGAGGATTCTGTATGCGAGATACGCGTATCCGAGATACAGAATCGCGGTCGAAAACTTGGACTGCTGCTTCAAATTCACGTATTTCTTCAATCAGTACTAAAATAGTCGCAGTGCATAGGTTCATCACTATAGCGCGTAGTGAATAATACCTATGACGATTCAATGTATACTGAAAAATATCCTGCGTCTATGATATATTCTCCGTTGCAAAAGTATCCATGTCTGAACAGGTCCATATATCGTAATGGTAATTTTGTATGCGGCATTCGCGTTCAGCGTCCGGCGGCTAAAGTTGCCGGAATGCAGAAATTCGGAATCCCTATACTGTATGCGTCGCTCGTGCCGTGTGAATATGTCCATTTGAATGTATGTTTAGAGCCGTTTTACACTCAGATTCCGGAATCGTATTCTCAAATCCGATTCTAGAAGCGGACCTTTGTCGAGCATGCATTTTAATGAAATCGTTTCACACTGGGATACCAGAGAATTTAAGACGGATTCCGCCGGCGGACGAATGGCAGGAGAATAGCCTTTCGCGTCGGGAATCGGAGACAAATTCAGTCGCCCGCTGTTCTTCTCATTGAAAACCACGTGCTTATATGAGTGTCTTCACACTGTGATTCTTTGTCTCAAATTCTGAATTCAGGTGCATAGTATAGGTGGTTTTTTGTGTACTGTTTGGAAGACCACTTTTTAGAAAAATGAGTACTAAGAAAATAGTTGACGAAATTAATACCGAAGATTTTATTTGACAAGTTGAAATGTACCCGGCAATATGGAATGTAACCTGATGAGTACAGCAATAAAATCGAAAAAAAGAACGCTTGGGAACAAATTATTACTAACTTTATTCCAACTTTCAATGAAAAAGATCTGAAGGAGAAAAACGAAATTGGTAAGTAGATTTCCACAATATAGGCAGGTTAAAGTTTCGGTAGTTTATAAACCTAAAAGATTTACAATACATAATATCAAGAAGTTCTATATAATATCAGTAATCAGTTCTTGATGTAAGCAATATAACAAAGAAAAATCTGAATAACAGAGATGCCCGATCTAGTATTTCAACTTAATATAAAGTAGCCAACCACCCCTACGAAGTTTTACGTAAATCTTTAACCCACATAATTAGTTTTTGTCATTTGAATTCTGTAACATCCTAAATAGGGTATTCCAGATTAGAAATTAACTATTAGGCTTCAAAAAACGAAAAAAAAAGTATTATGGGGCGTTCCAATGGTTGAAAATGATATTTAACCAATACAAAAATCGCATACAATCGTAAGTGTTGTGATTAAAAACCAACAATAATTAATTATCACCTTATTTTAAAAAATTAAAAATTTTTTGCATTTGCCATGGTAATTCACCTTCTGAGCTTACAAAATAATTCTGAAATTTTTCTCGTATGTTATTAGCTATTCTTCCAGGTGGGACATTACGATTTTCAATGTCAAAAAGTCCTTCTACACTTAACGTGTCATCAAATATTATTCCGTCACGTTTGCGAACGAAGTTGTGCAACAGACAACAAGTTTTTATTATCAGCTCGGCTAGATCTAAGTTAACATCTAGAGGTCTATGAAAGATCCTCCATTTATTGACCAATATGCCAAAGGAACATTCTACATACCTTCTAGCTCTAGATAACCTATAATTAAAAAATTTTTTTGAAACACTCAAATACTTGCCACCATATGGGCGTAATATAAATTTAGACAGGCCAAAAGCCTCGGCAGCAACAAATACAAAGGGCAGAGTCTGAGGTACCCCATTAGTAACTAAATTATTTGCTTTGGGAATGTTCAACTGATTTTCTTCCATTTTGCTGTAAAATGTTGAATTTTTGAAAACCGTGGAATCTGATGATTTTCCGTATGACCCAATATCGATGTACAAAAATTTGTAATTGCTATCACAAACAGCTAACAACAAGATGGAAAAATAATTTTTATAGTTATAATAAAGTGAACCACTATCCGTCGGCTTGTTTACTCTGACATGCTTCCCGTCCCAATAAACACAAGTACATCTTTTGAACGTACTAAAGACGAAAACTGTGGACGTAATGTACATCTTTTATACATACGGTTTCATCCATTTTACATCTTTAAGACGTATTTTATTCGTCCAAATTCCAACGTTTTTAACGTATTAAAGACGTATTTTATATAGCCATAAAGACCAAACTGAGACATCTTATAGACGTATTTAAGAAGTTTTTTTGTACGTCGTATTGATAACTAAAATAAATTTTATTAGTTGGATCATGAAAAGTGATACTGGTCTTAAAAATTTATACATGGCGATGAGATTGTTCTGACCTTCCTCGATTATTCCGTCATTTTTAAACACATTAAGATTTGGGAATATTTAGAAGTTAAAAATATCAATAGTTACAGGACATCCTAAAAAAGTGTGACATGAACAAGTTTGGAATATTTTGTACTTGTAAATTTATTTTTAATTTGTTCCATAACAAACCCTTCTAAACATCCCCAAATCATGTTTTTTTTTTCAATAAAATTTCTTTATGTTTAAGAAATTTAAAAGTTATTTTCCTTTCCACTTTATAAGATGTCAATAATACAATTTATATTTGGGCCAAGTCAATGTATTTAGTTTTATCATTTTGGTTCATAGATAAAAATATTAATATGATTTTATCTCAATCCTAAAATATAATTAACCAAAACCCTTTTAATAAACGTATTTCCTTTATCAAGAAAAACATTCGTAATTATAATCACAAAACTTTCCTTTAAAATAAAACTATAACATCAAATCAAAAACAAGTTAATTACAATTTTTATTATCATTATAAAGACCATACATGAAGATGCCTTGATTACTTATGATGAATAAATGTTTCATTTATTTTTTGCATGGCCCCTGTCGCCAGCCCGACGTAACCACGCTGCAATACTAGTCTCTGTTTCCTTGGTGTCTTTTACTTTCTGACATTTTAAGGAAGACTCTAAAATGATAAAAAGAGTCAAACTACTTAATTGAAAAATGACAAATGTCATAAAAACGGTAGTAGTTGCACATATTATACTGTGTCGAACAGTAACGAACAAGGAATGATACTTTTTCTTTACAAATATGAAGTTTGACATAAGATATTTTAAATTGGTATCAGAGTAAGTAGCTGCATAATACTCTTAACTTAATAAAATTGAAATCTATAATTGTATGTCAAGCTGCATTGGCAACTACTGCAATTTGCACGGATCACAATAACCCTCATTATGAGGATATACTATATAAATTCAATATGAGAATATACTATAAAAATAATAAAAAAAGATAATTAGTTTATTTACCAATTAAAAGTTTGGATACTTCTAAATTAATGAAGCTTTTTTTATCTCGCCTACCCAGCCAACTATATTCCATTGCTAACTCATTTACCATTAACAGGCTTAGGGATCGCTTTATGTACTCATAGTTATTATTTCCTCCCACTCGACACATTTCATTTACCTAGAAAGAATTATTACTATTATTAAAGCAACAAGTGTAAAACAGTAGTTTATGTAACAAGTGTATAAAGTGATACTTTTTTTATGAATGTGAAGACTGACTCTGGCAATCACATGAGTAAAAAAGGAAGCTTATACACATTTCATAAAATAATTTTTCTACAAATGAATACTTAATGATCAGTTTTGTGCTGAAATTTTACCTCTTAAAATTATTTTGATTCTAAAAACAAAATAGATTTCTGTAATATGGCGGATTAATAATGATTCTTATTGTCTATAACAGGCGTCATAGAAATGCGCCTGTAAAACACGATCAAGAAGGCATAATAAGATTTCATAAGAGGGAAAAAGTACCCATTTATTCACTTTTTGGCAAAAAAAAACTCTAGAAGGTTCTAGAAGAAGTTATTGATCAGTGCGTGTGACATGGATTTGTCAATGAAGCCTTCAGGATGCATTGTACAATAAATCTAGGCAATGAATAACTGTTGCACAAGCTTGCATATTCTAATATGTTTCATAAGGTTAAAGTTACTTTTTGCATGATTGTAGACAAAAATAAATAAACAATCATAATAAACAGTCACTTTTTGTACCAAAAACAACTAAAAAATTTATTTATTTTCAATGGATATAAAAAATAAATAAAAAGTACTTACAGCATTTTTGAAGTTTTCTTGTTGTTTCAGGTACTCATTTAATTCATTTAATTCTGCACTCGTATTAAGAGGTACAGGAAATGTCCCAAATATAGATTTATCTTGATTAATTTCCAGGCCTGCTCCATTATTACCATTTATTTTAAGAGCTTGTACCTCCTCCAATATGTCTGTTAGCATCTTGCAGTACTTATCATATATTCCACTAAAAATATTATTTTACATCACCTGGAAGTTCTAAATGATATGATGGGGTTTTAAACATTTTAACAGGTCATTCATTGCAGTATGTGAAATGTTATGTTTTATTGCCCACTCAGATAACTCTTAAGTTTAAGGTTTTATGAAATTCGACAGTATTAAAATTTAAAACATCATTTAAGCATGACGTTGGGGTTGAAGGTATAATACATCACTCGACAAGTCAGAGAAATCTTGTACTATTGAGCTTTTATCACTGCCTAATTCACTATCAGAACTACTCTTATTAGCATTTTCCTAAGTCTGTATTTCTACTTCAGAGGAAGTTTTCAAGGTTCGTGTTTTCAAATTCAATTGTAATTGCTTTCGAGAGCGTTTGTAATATTTGCTAAACATATTTATAATCCATGATAGTAATAAAATACTACTTACCTCTTATTAATAATTGGAAAGCACTAGATAGATATATGTGGTATTATAATGCTTCTCATGTTCATCCAAAGAAATGAAAAGAAAAACTAGCTAGATAAACAGAACACAACACTCAATTCAATAGGACGCTCTTTGGCCGGTGGCCGCGACCGCATTTGACAATTGACATCCCGCACACAGTGTTGCCGGTCGTAAAATAGGTTTTAATAAGCAATGATTTTTTTGTTCTGTTGAGACTGAGGGGATCTCCTCTGTCTATAGTAAGATCTTGAGTTATAATCGCATAGCAATTTTTCACATATAAAATAATAAAACTTAAAAAGTGTTGATGTATAATTAGTTTAACACTCTTTTCAAGGTATATTAATTTTTCCAAATGGGGAATTAATGGGGATGCTGGCAACGTTGGCGAAAATTTAGTCGATAACATCCGAAGAGCATCGGGCTATTTCGCAACCGAATTTTTATTCAAATAAAAAGCGCCAAAATTTAGTTTAAAGAACATGATCGGATACTTGCCTATAGGTACAAAATTTGATAGATGCAAGCAAATATGCCACAAAACCTATTTAAATATACCTATATTTACTTGATTTGTAGTTTAAAATTTTGTACTAAATGTAACTGTAAAAAAGACTTAACCAAGACGACTTTAAAGTACGTCTTTAAGACATACACCAATGTACATCTTAAAAACGTACATAATAGGTTCGAAGACGTATGAACGTAGAAATGACCAAAAATGTACGTCTTAAAGATGTGGTGTGCTGTTTGGGGTCTATTGCTCCAAGGCAATTTGGAAAGTTTGCTTTTTCAAAAAAACCTGCAGCAGTATTAAGCCACTACTCTTCCGTAAAACTATGAAAACACTTTGTCTGCATTTTATTCCACACAGCACTGCAAACTTCTCTGATAACACCTGATATTGTTGATACACCTAGTCGGTATTGGAAATGGAGATCTGTCATTGAGCACCCGGTGGCCAAATACCTATAAACCAATAACGTTTTTTCAAAATTGCCATGAAAGTGCCAACTTTCGTGACACATCTGCGGCATTAAAGTGGGTCTTTTTATGATTAGTCATTTTTTACATTAAAAATCAATATAGATATGTGTTCAACTTGTTAATCTTATTTTTGATGGTGCTTTTTATGGATATTTCACCTTGATTTTGTGGTATAAACTGACATAAGTGGCTATATTGGGGTTTGGAACCTTCGACAAAATGCACTAAAACAGACTTTTATCCACAATACCGAAATAGAATTTTTCACTCGGTACGCGTTTCGCTATCCATCATCAGGAGATTCATAAATCTCATTGATTAATTGATTAAAACTCTTTAAGCATCTCCTGATGATGGTTGCGAATGTAAAATTATGTTTCGGTATTGTGGATAAAACTCTGTTTTAGCGGCATAAGTGAAATTTAGTGATCATACTGGAGTTGAAATAGACACCCTAACCATTTTTTTTTGGTTTTTAAATAGCGATTTTGGAAAAATAGTGTACATCATGCTTCATGAAAGTCGTTTTGCTTGATTTGGAGGCTTTGAAGAAATACTCGAATGCTGCGCGTCCTCGTAATCTTCAAAAACCTCCTCGATTTGCAAAAGGCCACTTTCATGCGTTGTGATATAATATACTATGAATACGACTAAAATAATATACTAATAACTTTTGAAAAAAGACGTCTCTCTGTAGTGCTCAATTACTTTCTGATTAATATTGGTCCTGATTAAATAGTAGTCCTTGTTATTCAGCTAAAGCTTTTGATGCTAGAACACTATTTGCTTGTTTCAGGATCTTTAATTCAAACGAAATGGAAGAGCCTTCGGAATAGCTACGCAAGAGAACTAGCAAAAAAAAGAAGGAGAAAAGTGGATCAGCTGCCAGTGGTCGGAAGCAATATGTTTATTTTGAACAGTTGAGGTTTCTAGAAACATGCTCTAAGGAAATTTCTGACAGCCTTACCGGAAACGATGGTGAAAGGGTGCCAGCAACTGGATCTCAAGAAGAAGATTCGCAAAGTGGAGATCAAGGTAAAGATTGCAAACTATTCGTGCCAAACCACGACCAAAAAGGCAGAAACATAGAAATAATGATGATGAGTTGATTACTGCCCTCAAAAGAAAAGTTATGACAGATTGTAGACAGGATAAAATTGAGGAGGACGCGGACAGAATATTTCTATTATCCTTGCTACCAGACCCCATTAGGTTCCGGTAGCTCTTCTTACCAAGGACCACAACACCGTGAATATTCCTCGAGATATTTTTGTAATAGTACAGAAATTCCTGTTTCTATGCCAGGCTCTCAACAGCGACCATTAGGAACGACAAATGTCAACCAGTCTTCATCACTATATTCTGAACAACCAGTTTTAGCCACTTTGTTGGCGCCAAATTTTAATCAATTACGTTCAAATGTACAGCCGGTGGCATCTCCCCTTTATTCTCCTACTGATTCTCAATTCAGTGATGATTCACAATTTATTTCTTTTGATAATTAAGCACCACCAAACATATAATGAATTTTTGTTTGTTTGTTTGTTGTTGGTTTGTGTTACGAAAATAAATTTTTATTTTCTACAATTCTACAGAGTTTTACTTACCTTAGAGTTATACAAAGTTTTTCTTCTGGTGAAATACACTTCCTCAGTACTGTATTCTTTTTAGAAATTTCCTCTTTTATGTTTTGAAGTAGTTCATTAAATGATGATTTAGACATTCTAAAATAGGCGAAAAATTTCCTATCGTTGCGACAGAGATCGGGAAATAGCGTAGAGTACAATCCTTTATACGGCCTGTCTTTTAAAAGTGGGCGAACATACATTCTTTTTCGCTTTCTGCGATCTCTGCGCTTTAAACATAGAAGCAGCAATAAATTCTCTTCAGCACTAGTTGTCATGACTGTACAAATAAAACTGAAACGACCATGACCAAAGCTACACACCAATTCTGGAATTCAAACAAAGTTGAAGAATGCGTGACAAATTCTTCGGGTATTCATTGAATCGAATTCCGGAATGCGATTCCAGAATCTCAGTGTGAAACGGCTCAATCTGTATCTCGGATACGCGAATCTCGCATACAGTATCCTCGTGTGAAAGGGCTCTTAGCGTCGACCATTTTTAAAAGGCAAATTCCAGGTCCGTATTACGATTTTTCCAAATTTCGGAAACAGGTGGGTATTCACGTTATTTTGTATTATTTACCATGTAAGATACTATGTAAGTAGTATGGGAGTTTGTATATAAATTTATACTTAGATATGTTATAGCTATCCGAAATAAATTATTATGCATAAAACCTAAGCAAATTAGGAATTATGGATAATTGCTAACACACTAAATTATTGAAATTAACTAAACATATCAGACGCAAAAAATTGTTTTTTGGATCCAACTGGGTCAGATTGAGTTAGTTTCTCTAGTTGAATTATCAGAGCGTAGCGGATGGCTACGCATATTATATAACTTTATATTTAAGTTTGGTTACTATCGATATTACATAAAAGATAATTACTAATCCATAATTCCTAAAATGCTTAGTTTTTATGCATAATAACGTATTTCGGATATTAATGGTAACATATAATAAGTATAATATATGTATATACAAGATTTTCCCGCATATTTAGGCGCCCATCTAGAGAGATTATTTCAAAAGATCAAAAAGCGAGAAATACAAGTTTTTTTTTTGTGTTTGATAGTAATCTTTCATCAAAAATTTAAAAACAGTGAAATGCTGGTCTCCATTTTTTAAAATGTATATTATTTCATATTTTAAATAATCACTTTTTTTTCTTCTTTTTTCCATCTTTTTTCGCCGAAAACCGCGTCTCTACTTTTTTATTATTTTTTCTTTATTTCGTTATATAATACTTTTATTAACTTTCCGAACAATTTAATTTTTTTTTCTTAAGTATTTGGTTTTATAATACTTTTATTAACTTTGCGAATAATCTTTCGTTTTAATTTTATTTTTTTTTCTTATTTTGTTTTATCATACTTTTATTAACTTTCCGAACATTTTTGTACGTTTTTTCCACATTTTTCAAAAACTCTTGTCTATTTTTTATAAAGCATTTTTTTCTTCGTATTTTTTCTATCCCCGACCTCGTAGATTAAATTTTTCGCTTTTTTTCGAACAATATTCTACATTTATTATTTTTTTTCCCATTTTTGGATATCCGGTGAAAGGGGGTATAATCCCACCCCCCACTGATGACCCCGTGACGGGGTCATCGCATGTCAGATTTTCGATCCGAGACTCTTGCAGAGATATCGGTCCTGTTTTCGTCCAAGATCCTCATTATACCCCGGCTACATGTCCTGAAAATTTCAACCCTTTAACTGTACTGGAATCTGCTTAATTAAAGGGGCTTTCACTTTAATAACCGTTTCACTTTGTTAAGCGTTTCATTTTTTCTGGCTTTACCCTCTCTAAATAAGTTTCACTTCAAAAACAATTCCGCAAAATAAATATCTGCAACTCGCACTTATGAAAATATATATACAAACCCATGGAATAAACCGTAAAACCCCGTCAGAGTAGAGAATCTGTGCTTACCCCGTATTAGATATCGTAGTATCGTACAAGAGAAAAATGATCCTGAAACTATATAAAAACTCAGAATGTATTTTTTAAATTTTTTTGTATAAAAGGCCGAAAAAGTTTATAATAAAAACCCAGAAAAAGAAAACATGGAAAAGTTATTTCTTCTATGGAAACCCACCTTTTTCACAATACAAAACACGCAGCACGCAGGCAGCACTGGTCAAATGTCATAATAAACTTAAAGCGATAGTCGGGCGACACTGATTCCCCATAAATAATGGCTGATGTGCTTCGAGGGTGCGCGTACTGACGAAAAATATTAGAAATGAGATTCCGATTGTTTTTTTCTTCTGTGGTATCGCTTTCTCTCCCGATTACCCTCCCCTATCACGTTTATGGCTCGCGAACATTTTTCCATTTTGCTTTCTTCGCTGTTTACCCTGTCCTCTCTCTCCCGATCACTCATTCTTAGTCTATCTCTCTCGTTCTACTCTAACGACTAACAGAAGAATTAAAACACGTCTAAATGAAAACCAGTATAATAAAGTTCTATACAATATTACATAGACAATAAAAATGACTAGTCAAATTCATACTATAATATCGCAATAGTTAAAACAATTCAATAATGTTAAATAAACTATACAATTACAACAATAATTAGCTGCGTTATACAATCATTAAGATTATCACTGGGGAAGTACATACCTATCAAAAACATAATTTATTCCTTAGAAATGAGACCTGGAAATATATACAGGAAGGCTGATCTCCAATAGTAAATGGTATAGCCTCGAAACGCTTTTTAGCTGTATTGTAAAACCTTTTATTTTCTATATTTTGAATGTTGACTCGCATAAGTAAAAGTTATGACAAGCATCATTAAACTGCCGTAGATAAGGGGGGATATGGAAATTTTCATCACACCTCTAACCTAATCTGTTATATTGTCAATATTTGTGGATTTATATCTAATTATTTTTTATACTTGTAATTTATCATCGTTATGGGTAGTTTTTCTTTCCATACCAGTCTATCAAAAATGTATTTTTTATATTAGTAGCGCTATTACGTTTTAGAAATATCTTTCTGAGCCTAACTTGGAGATTTAGAAATCGGAATATAGGATAATATAGATTAGAATATTACTTTACTTACATAGTTTGCCTTCCACATAAATGATAAACAATTATTTGTCAGAAATTAAGTATTTTATAAATCCTATGATCCTAATCGAATAATAAATAAATCCTCACTTTGTTTAAACTAATGACAAAATGGGTCGCTCATATGACGCATTTACCATCATTCACGATGGTAAATGCAATGAGCATGGAAAACCTGCTTTAGATCAGATTATGTTATGTTATTCTTATAATAACGTCGCATTATGTATAAACATATGTACCTACGTTCGTATTTCTGCTAACCTTCAGCAGTCGGGCATAGATTAATATTCTAAACTAATACCCTATAATATATCGGTTTTTGAATCTACAAGTTAGGCTCAGAAAAGGATTTATAAAACATAATAGTGCCACTAATCGTGAAGGTAAATGAAATCATATATACAGGATTTCAAATGGTAAAAATTCAGAACTATTTAAAAAAAAAAATACGATCATGTATCAATATTAGTTCATTTAAAAGCTTAAATAATCAATATTTCCGCAAACTATCAAAATATAACGTAAATCTGATATTCTAGTTTGTTTTATATCCTTTTTAAAATAAACTGCTGGACAAAAAAACGCAACCAACAGATTTTTTGGGCAAAATTTAAAAACCAAATAAGGTATTAGGATTGTTTTCCGCAATCTGTTAGCAAAACTTGTTTAGAACACGTGTTTGTAAGTAGATTGTCAAATGGGGCTTTCAGCTTTATACAGGGCGTTTTATGAAACCACTGCAATTTTATCAAATTAAATTTTTTTCGGGATTCTAGACAACAATTTTAAATTATTGTTAGCCATTCTGATATATTTTTATAAAAACAAGTTTCGTTTTTTTTACATTTTGTCTTGTTCAGTTTCACGGAACAGTTATCAATTTTTTTACATATGTGTTGAATAAGGATGCCTTCAAAAACATCATCCCAGACTTAGTTAGGGCTTAAATGTCGCATATTATCTACTTTACAAATTTCAAAATGCATAATGTTGGTTTCATATGCAGTATTGTGACATGAAAAGAATAGCGGCCATTTCAGGACATATTACAACTAATGAGACATTTAAACAAAAACTCCCAGAAAGTTTTCAACTTTTATACTAGGCGAATTATTATTAGCGAAAACATGCCCTTTGAAAAGTTCTCCTACTGAACGAAATTGGAACAGGGCAAATAGAACATATCCTAACGGATATTTTTTCAATCGCTCGACAATAGGAATATTAATTGCCTTAGGGTCACCAGACAACTCCAATACGAACTTCGACAGCATTGCCACGTTTCATTTTTGAAGCAATATTTTATACATAAATCTATAATGTTAATTAGCTGGATTTGAAGATATAGAAGCGGTAACTCCTGCGAAAGATATGAATAATTTCTTGGAAGCGACACTGCCTTAGATTCTCTCAATGACCAGGAATAGATTCAATCAATCATAAAAGATACGAGCATAAAAATGTAAAAAACAAAAACTTAATATCTGAATGCAATACTTGTTAATTTTTGTTAATAAAAGTATTTTATTTTTACTGATAGTAATAGTTACAATAAAACTAAACTATTTTTAATATTAATGTACTAATGTGATCAAATAACACTTTTTTGCTTGAAAAACTGCACGTTAAATTTTCAAAGTAGCATGTTGAAATATATATTTAAAAAAATTATGAATGAAGGTTGAGTGACCTTTTGATCCTTCTTGTATCAGTAAATCTGAAACATTAGAATAACCATCTCAAGACTGTTTATGGGGCAATTTCTTGGCGTTGAAATTGAGAGCATTTTAAAACATCTTATTCAAAAATGTCTCCATAATGATGGTTGACTTAGAATAACCACAAATGACCTCAATTTTCAAAGAACAAAATAACCAAATACGGCGAATTAATTTTGTGGGATTGACACTAAATTTAAAAGGTTTAGTTATACCAAATTTAACTTGTAATACTTGTTTAGAGTTTAATAAATTTTTCACATGCAACCTCCGTCTTTTATACCTCAAATCCAGCTAAATAAATCTACCTTTGTATTTAATGTTTTTTTTTTGTAAAAATTAAAATCTGGCCGGTCAATTAGTTTTCTAAAAAAAAATTTAATGTGACAACGATGGTAAAACTAGTGGTAGTCTAATGACCCTAACGTTTCTCATTTTTCCTAATGTGGCATGACGCTATGTTTTATTTACTCTTGTGTAATTTAATTCAGTAGGACAAATTTTGAAAGGGCGTGCTAATAATTAATTAGTCTAAAAAACGTATGGAGGTTTTTCTCTAAGTTATCAAAACAGTGGTGTATATGTCCTGAAATTACGCTACTCTTTTAAAGACACATAATTGGACATGCATTCTGGAAATTATTAAGATCATAAGAACAACCACATATAGGACAGGACTTTATGGGTGTATTTATTTATCACCCTGTATCAAACTACTAACGTGATATTTATTATCTAATATATGTCGTGCAAATGATAACTGTTCCTTGATAAATAATTGCGATTATCAAAAAACAGCCAAAGTGGTTTTTATAGGACTGTCTTTACGTTATCTCAAAATAGTTAACAATAATCTATTTTGCGTCTAAATTCTCGGGGAAAGGCATATTTCATAAAATTGTACGGGGTTATCCAACGAGGACTAGACAAGGCGTGTTTTACTTTCCCTGTACTTTTATAAAAAAAATAGCCATTTTATGTAATTTTCTCCCGCGAATTCGCTTATGTTCAGCAAAAAAGAATTGAACATCAAATAAAAGTGCTAGGGGTCACTTTGATATATTTTTAAATGGAACACCCTGTATATTACTACATTTTTGTTGGACCCTCTAGAAAAATCTAAACACATTTTGTGTATACATATCTTTACCTGTTTACCAGATATTGACAGTTGAAAGTCGGGCATTTTGGCAATTTGACAGGCTCTAAAACCTAAACCGCACGAGATCAAAGAAAACGGTTTGCACATTCCTAGCTTGGGTTTTCATAAGCTATCGAATGATAGTAACTTTGAATTTAACCGGAGGTTTAAAAGTTCCGGTTAATTTTATCCGCTGGTTAAATTCGCGAAAATACTGTCATTAGATATTTTATGAAAACTTAAGATATGAATGTGCAAACCGTTTTCTTTAATCTTGTGCGGTTTAGATTTTAGAGCCTGTCAAAGTATCAAAATACTCGACTTTCAACTGTCAATATTTGGTAAACAGCTAAAGATAGGTATAGGATATGATACACAAAATGTATTTAGATTTTTCTAGAGTCCAAAAATGTAGTAATATACAGGGTGATCCATTTAAAAAAATATCAGTGACCCCTAGCACTTTTATTTGATGTTCAATTGTTTTTTGCTGAACATATCCGAATTCGCGGGAGAAAATTACATAAGATGGCTATTTCAGTTTTTTTTTATAAAAGTGCAGGGAAAGTCAAAAAAATCGCCTTGTCTAATTCTCGTTGGATAACCCTGTATATAAGACCGCGATAAGCCCTATGCCCAATTTGGTAATACGTGTACAAAATCTGTTCCAAACAAGTTTTGCTGACCAACCTTGGAAACCGCATGCCAAAATATCATTTAGTTTTGCAAAAATTCCATTTCAAAATTTCCTTTAAAATTTGCTTGTCCCCGTATGTTTTGTCCAGCAGTATAGTTAATAACTGTCAAAAATCCAAACTCTAAGGAAATTAGGTTCAGACTACAGGGAATATTCGATTAGCCTACAGTTTTGGTACGTAACGCGGATAGTGTCATAAACATAACAGACATTTTTTAAATATGTATTTTTTTACCGATTTCTTCAAAAACTCTCTACTAGAATTTTTCCTCAGGATCTGTTGCTTTTCATTCATTATAACAATTATTTCGACAGTAAAGACCTTAAAACAAGGATTTTTCCAAAATACCGACACAGTATTTTAATAACGACGGGCGTTTCGCTAAACGTGTTAGAAAAATGCGCGTCTATCGGAATAATTATGTTTCGGTATTGTGGATAAAACTGTGTTGTGAGTGCATTTTGTTGAAGGTTGCAGAACCCAGCTTAGTAAAGACCCAGCTTAGTAAATAATTCTTATCTCACACTGTCTTATATTTGTTTGTTCAACCATTACATTTAGAATTCTGCTTTAATGATTCACTTTTATTGTTTCATTTACTCTTCTAGAATTTATATTGTTCTTTCAAGTTTACCTCTTTCATATCAACGTTTCTATCTTTTTTTCTGCTCAACGCTTTATAATTAATGATAAGCAATTTCCTGGTAACTCTGACGGTTAAAACTCAATTTCAAGGTTAAACCTTGTCATATATCATCCTCGCATCCTCGCTTAATTCAAAGAAAAAGGATCATCATATGGCGCCCTTTTTTACAGGATTTTTCCGTATATTTTGAGGCATCCCTAGCGCTTTTATATTGTTTAAGATCTAGAAAAACTTGCCAATATATAGTTAATTTATCTGGTAGTCCGTTCGTTATTGGCTCCAAATATATTGACCTATAAAATTATCCGAGAAAAATGATAAAAACCGTTCCATAACATTAATGTGGTAGAAAAAGGACGCTATAAAATAATGTGGTCAAATGCATTGATGATATGGCACAATTTTTGTAATTTTTCTAGGTTAGTTTTAATTATAGAGATATCAAACCTGGTATATTGGAAATCAGTAATGAATCCATTGTCATCATAAACAGGGGCAATCCCTTTTAAAAAACAAAGTTTGCCTTTTTGAACAAATGTATGATCTTCATTTGTTTTATCAAATGCCAAATTGTAACAGTTTAGGAACAATACTGCAACTTTGGGTAATTTAAAGTTTTTTTAGCTTGAAAATAAAAGCGCTAGGGGTGTTCCAAAATATGCGGAAAACCATGTACTAAATGTGTTACAAAGAAAAGTATTATTTTATTTATAAACAGCTAGAAATATTCAAGTTTAAGCAAACATATCAATACGCTTATCCATCCAAGAGAAAATGTCATTATTTTGAAAACTCACTTTAATGAAAAACCGTTGACTAAGTTGTGATCAGATAATTGTATATTTTTAAGACGAGTTTGATGTATGAATTGACACTATCAGGCGATAAAGGAAAAATATTAACATGTATTAAAACAATATAAAAGAGAATGTGTTTTGTGATTTAGTATAAGCCATCACACTAAAAAAACAGTCTGAAAAATAAAAAACGCATCAATTGTTAAATAAAATTTCAATCGCATGATCTAAAAATATGCTGTTTACAGCCCTGCACCTTTCAGCAGTATACATGAATCTTACTTCTTAGGTGACGGAAATTAAAAGAAATAACAGAATTTCGAATGACACCTAATTTACAGCCACGGTGGCCAGCCCTACCTACCGTGCAGACGGCGGCCGTATATATGTTAATCAAACCTATAAGCTACAACGTTCCAAGTCTCATAAAAAAGGAAACCATACATAACAAAAATTACAACTCGTTCAACAATCAGAATAGCATACGAAACCCAATTTCATCCAATAAATATTCTAAACTATAAAAAAATACAACACTTATGCTACAGTTAATAAATAGTAAAGAAAAATTATGTAACACGTCTAATGCAAAGTACCTTGTAACCGAGATTCGAATTAAAGAGTGTTGGCTTGAATTTACTTCTATTATTCATATTATAAACTATCGTTATAACCTCAAAAGATTTTACTTGATCGTGGTTGAAGATAAAACAAATAACACATCGTATTTCCAATGTATAAAATTTCAAAGATGAGTTTTATTACAATTTGACATTTTCTTTTTCCAAACTCGTCTGTTGCTAGGTTTCAATAGTAAATAAGGCAAGCCTAGGTAAGTAACACAGCTATGAATACTTTGAATTTATTGAAATATATGTTTCATGTTATATTACATAATTTGAAAAAAATCTTGAAGTCGCAGTATTCATAGCTTTGCTACTGATTATATATATAACAAACTCTAAATATTAATAGTTTATTAGAAAAATATGCTGGTCAAAAAATGTAAGTGTGTCATAAGAACGACATAAATAAATTGTCTAGGCATCAATTTTTCAGTTTCTATTGTTTATACCATTGATTAGATTAAAACAGACAAGTTTCAAGCATATTTTTATTTTTGATTAATCTGATGCGAAATTGTCTTTAGAACCATCACAGTGTGTCACTTCCCTTCAGGAAATTACATTATTTCTAGAAGTATACTGCATACAACCTACCAAATGTTACAGTTTTGAACTAAATTGACATATTCTGAAACAATGAATTTTCTAAAATTTCGTAAAAAATAAACAATATGACAAAGATAGATTTTTCCAGATTTGGCCAGAATATTTGCTACTTAGTAGGTCTCAATAATTGAATCAAAATTATTTTTTATTTAGGCCATACAGAATATCCAACACTACCAATTATAAGCCTTGAAACTGTTGAAACTTGGAATCAAGAATTCTGCCAGGTTTTAAAACAATCAAAAATATTCTATAGGAATGTTCATTTAATATGCTAAAATGGAAGTTACCTTTTTTACAAATTGAAAGTTATATTGCATTAGTTTTTTTTCTTAATCAATTTAAACTTTCAAATCTAAATGTTTCATAATGCTCACACACGCTAAGCGTTATTTGATATATAGGGAATAGTTTTATTCTTCATAGTCTTAAGTATTTTATAGGAAGCCTTCATTTGGTCACAAAATGCCTCAGAAACAACTCTTAAATGCTACATAATATTTAAAGATTCATATTATATAGTAAAAGGTCTCCCTTTTTATACAAATAAATGTTTGAACTAAAACTTATAGCAGAGGTAATATTATCTTAAAAGTATCAACATTGAAGATAGAAAATGCAAGTTTTTATTTTATTCTTTTTTGTATTAATTTATAAAAATGTTAGAATTACCATTATAAATAAGAATCCAAGAGTGCATAGGATACTCCATTTAAAATAAAATATAAAACTGTAACTGAATTTTTGAGATGATTTTTAAATTTGACCTATTTCAAAAGATGGCTAGAGCTTTGATTCAAAATATTCAACCGTGGGCTGAAATCGTGTCATGATTACTAACTACATTTTTCGGCCAGGATATAAGTATAAAAGTGCGATAGTCTACTGAAAAATTAAACCAAGGAAAAAACTGTAAATAGAAGTTTTTTTTATAAAAAATTTACAGACTAGATGAGGGATACTGGGTTATCTACATTACGTTAGCTTGTTGGAGAACTATATCCTAGTTTTAAACTAGTTTAAAATACAAAATAGGTTTTTCCTTAATCGAAAAAATCACACTCTTTATATTTGTGCTTTGGGGTAGTTATTAGACTCTTAGGTATAGGAAACTACCTAACTTATTAAATGGATTTTCCCCTACAGGCAGAGGTCAACATTTTCTAGTCTGGCAGCATCTGTATGGCATTAAGACAATCACAGAATACAATACAGAAAAAATGTTTGTAGCACAGCTCATGTTTTAAATAAAAAAATCTCCCGAGAATTGAGCATACCAGACATAAAAAGAACCAATATCCCATATAAAAGTTATCAGATCTTTTTAAATTAAATATTCTCTATAATATTGGACTGAATTTTATTCGCGATGTTAGATATATTTGAAGTTCCTCTAACATCAGGAGGCAAATGAAATTGAGTTTGAGACGTGGACAGAAAATACGAAAACGTGGAATATTATCTATGCATTCTGTGATCACATAACATTTTCGGTAGTTTTCTCTGATTGAAGGTGAAAATACGTTATCTAACGCGCTACATATATTGATCTAGTAGGTTTATAAGCAGCACTTTCATTTAGAATAGTTCGCGTTGCTACAAATTGCAAAAATTGGAAAATCTATTACTCCTATTGAGGAAATCTTACGAATATCGCCAAAAATGCGAAAAATACTTTTATTTATCAGTTGAGACTAGAAAATTAATGTTTATTGTTCGAATTAGATTCGAGATTTTCTTAGGTTACTTGCTAGATACTACAATCACTGTCGTCTGACAATTCTAGGGCACCCTCTAAGTTTTCTGAGAGCAAATCTTCATTTCCTTCATCGGATGAGCTAAAAAAGAAAAATTTTCATTGGAATATTGAGATTCAAAGGCAGTTGCATGTTAGTATGCATAAAATAGCATGAAGTTTAAATACACACATATGGTCAATGTAGTCTTTAGAAACAACCGGTCAAATAGTTTTTACAAATCACTGATTGACAAAAATATTCTTCATTTTTATTTATATGAATAATAAAGAGCATAATTCTAATATAAACAAACTAGTAAGTCCACTCAGCGGTAAATCTTTTGATGTAATTCAGCCACATTCTTTTATATCACGTGATAACTGGAGATGAGCGATGCGCTGCGTAAGTGTCCGATCGATTCGCGTAGCAAATTCTGGCTTCTTTTAGTCAGGCGTTTATCAGAGATGCATTCAGGAGATTGTATGGACACGTATAGCAAGACCTACTGACTGCCGGCCGGGTGAAAAAAAGTGAAAGTGAGCAAAGTTGTAAAAACGTTTTCATAGGAGGAAATTACAAAAAATTGCTATACAGGGTGTCATTTTTAGGTGATACCACTGTTGCTATCTCAGAAACTAACAAGAATTTAACAACACTGCAAATCTATCTTGAAAAGGCATCAATAATGGCAACTTTTTCTAATTTTTCAAGGCCACGTCACGACATAGTTTATGTTTTCGTCTCGCGTTACGGAATTTTCGTCTCATTGATTTAACGACTAACCACTAAAACTGAGCTTTATCCACAATACCGAAACAGAAGTTTTGCACTCGACGCGCGATTCGCTAACCATGTTAGCATCATCAGGAGATGATTAAAAGTAAAATTAAAATCTACTTAACTCTAGGGTTGGGATTTTGACCGTCAAAATCTTTTGTGGTCAATTGACTAAGCACCGGTCAAATTCCTCAGTTTTGTCAAAATAAATGAAGGCATGAATAATTGCATAGAAACGTGTCTTTATTATTGAAAAAGCTAACAAAAAATAAAGAAATCATTCTAAGAAACAACAAAAACAAAAATGACACATAAATATTATGTATAATACTAATCTACTTTAGTAAATTACTAATGACTGTCTGGCAGTGCTGGCCTTAGCTTAGATAACGGCACATCATCCTCGTCACTGAACTCATCCTCGACATTTCCTTTATATTCTTCAGAATCTGAGTCACTCGTTTCATCCTCACTACTGAAATTTAGCGCTGGTTCCTCCGAATTTCCATATTTTTTATTTCCACTGCCACTTAACAGCTTTAAGTTGTACTTTATATAAACAAGCTTTCCTGAGCGAGTGGTTTTCAATCGGTTGCGTAGCTTGCTATGGACGATGCCCCATGAGGACCAATTTCTCTCACAAGAGGCTGCAGACGGTGGCATGCTTAACAGTTTTACAGCAACCTCCTTTAACGAACAATTCGGAAGCCAATGCTTCCACCAAGTAACGGGCGTGACATCGGATGGAGTTTTACATACAGAGGTGACACCCTTTGATGCGACCCAGATAATTGGTTTATCAAATACGTTTTGTCGTATTCTGTAGTTGGTGATTTCCCCTATAACCTTGACCTGGTCATCTGCTGAAGAAAGATCCACTATGAGAGCAATAGCTCGTTCTAGTTCCTCATGCTTCAAGTTTTCTCCTCTATATCGTGGGTCCAGCAGATAGGCCGCATTATGGGTGTCTGTACAGATCATTTCAATCCGTTTTTCAAAATTCTTCATAAGAGATGTTTCTTCAGCAATCAAAAACGGACTTTCCGACATTTGAGCAGAAAATTGATCTTTCAACTTGTACACCTTGTGTCTCACGTCGGACAATGTAGCATTGGTATTTTCCATAACTGTAGTCAGTCTTACCACAGGAAAGAGCAGTTCTAAAAATTTCTCGTTCCGGTCCCAGAACACATCATCAGATAAAATTGAAGTCTTGATTTTAGCAGGAGCAATACTCTCCACATCAATATTTATGATAGACTCTCTAAGCGATTGTTTGTTGGCCTGAATGCTGTCCATACAAGCCACTGTACTTCCCCATCTGGTTTCTACAGGCATTTTCAACGATTTGCCGTTGCCACATTGTTTCTCTTGCAAAACTGCATTTGGAATATGTTTTAATTTAAAGAATTTCACTATTTCTTTACAATTTGTGACATGATCCCGAAGCGTCTTCATGGACTCCATATCCTTCATTAGCAAATTTAGTGCATGAGAAGCACATCCGATACATTGAAGACCTGGGTACCTTATCTTCAGTTCAGCCCAAGCTGCTCTCATGTTAGCCGCGTTGTCTGTAACAACGGCAGTGATCTTGTTTACACCTATCTCTTCGATAATTCTGCTGAGTTCTGAAGCAATATATATCCCAGTGTGCTTTTGTGCTTTTGGCAATGAGAAGTCATAAAATAGGTCTCCTTTACTTGTGTGAGCCATGTAGTTAATAATGCCTTCATTTCGGATGTTCGTCCAACCGTCACTCATGATCGAAACCATCGCTTCATCATCAATTTGTGATTTTACTTGGTTTCTTATCTTTTCATAGGACACATCTAGATGTGTAGTCGACATCTGTTTTCTATTAGGAATTTTAAAAGTCGGTCTGCATAAGTTAAAGAATTTTTTCCAATATTCACTTTCGAACATGGAGAGGGCACAATTTGAAGAATATACTGCATTGCAGAAATGTTCGGTCAATTCCAACTGTTGATCTGGGTTTATACGATCAAAGAAACTGGCCACTTTTTGGTTCTTTAAATTTCTTTGCCCTGATGGGCCAGCACTGCCAGCAGTACCTTCCCCATATGAATTTGATCGTTTTTTCTTGATTTGCTCTCCATCTGCAAATATAGCTTCATCATGAAGGTCGCTGTCGCTATCTTCATCACCATGACGACTTACCTAAAAGATATAAGATATAAATATACAAATTTATTCTAATTATACCATATTCATATTATACATAAAATTTTAAATGTTAATCTTTAGGTTAATGAAGTACTCACATTTTCATATTTTTGTTTCTCATTTTCAGAGATTTTCTTGCACTGTTTTAAAATGTGCCTCTGCATTCTATCAACATGTGTGACGTATGTAGCCCCACAGTATCTACATTTTCCTTTGACCTTATTTTCTTCCCTAACTTCAGTGAAACAACCCCATATTTTATGCCGTGGTTTCGTCACCTTCTGTTGAGAGCTCATATTCAGGAACACTAAAAGTTAAAACAGTTCAATATAATATGACAGTATCGTATAATATAAAATATACTTTAATACAAGTTCAAAAATTAGTCAAAATTTATCAAAATGTTAAAATAGAACCATAAAAACTAAAATATTTTCAATAATGTGCTTATTTAACTTATTTTCATTGATAATGTGTTTTTATATACCGAAACGTCCAACGTCTAATAAATGATGATACGCCGTTAGATTTAGAATAAAACGTAGAATTAATTAAGCTATTAAGCATAAAACAAAATTTTTCGACTACCTATTTAAAAAAACAAAGTTGATGATGGTTGCGAATAAACGAAACGTCGAATCAAAAATTTACTTAAACCATCTTGTAGGGGAGAAAAAGTAGCAACGAGAATGTAAAATGTATTTTGACATATCTCTTCAAATAGAATCATAAAACAATTTAAACGAAATCGCGAAAATTCGGTTTTATCCAAATATCTTCGGAAGGATTCGGAATTTTTTTTATATTTAAAACCATGACGTTACATGATTCAGTGAGGCCAACTTTTCTCTAATTTAACCATCTGTATCTCCTATGGTTACGAGATCCCTGTAGAGGGCATTCTTATCTGGGACACCCTGTATATAATATATATTATATAATATATAACCCCAAAGGAATTTTAATTTTCAAAATATGCATCTATTTTGGATGATATTTTATTTATATTTACCAAAAAATATATAGATTATTGTGCTGGGGTCTTATCAAAGAATTACCAAAAAATTGCTTACCTTAAATTTTGCTTAAAAATGCTCTTCAAATCTTCCACAGTTGCAAACGTGTTCAACGATCAAAGCACACCCACACAGACACAATTACATTAATTAAAACATCAACGTACGTAACACGTTTGGACTTGTTAGCCGCATGAAGCTTATAGTGCAGGCTCCAATGGGTTCCTCGTTTGCAAAATCTGTAGACCGCAATCTGTTTTCTGATTTGTGTATCTGAGACCTTTGTCTGTATAAAAAAGCATGTTGCCGCGCGCGCGCATGGTGCGATTGCCGTTTTGCCCCCCCACTACTTTACCTCCGGCATAAACTAGAAAAGTTAGGTTGTCGAGGAATGTGGTATCGCAGAAAAAATTATTCATAACATCTGACGACTGATTTGGGTTCTTAAGACAGTACCTTATCATCGGAAACAAAGTCCCCAAAAATCCCCGCATTGGAAAATTTACAAGAGCCAATGGAGATATTACAATTTTAATGTAAACTACTAGAAAGTGAAATTGGCGTTCACGGCTCCAAGGGTTCATCTGATCATGGTTCAAACGGATTTTTTTTTTTAAGAAAGAGTAATTTTTCAACCCGGAAATTATAATTTTTCCCAACCCAATCGGGAAAAATTCTCCGGAAATGGCTAAAAAACTGAGCAAAATGGGCTTATCTGATCTGAAGCAATTCTGCATGAACACTCTCCACTGCTGTGTTCAATCCCCTCGGACCGGCATCCACATAAATTTCTACATCTGGACTTCCACGCACACCTAATTAAGCTCAAGAGACTCGACAGAACAAGCGCACAAGCCGAGCTGGGTGGTCCAGTTTTCTCCAGCCGTACTTCGTTGCATCCAGCTTTGTTCCTGTCCCAAGCCATTCTTGAACTTAAAAAATATCAACCTAATTAATATTTTACTAATGCAGAATGCTTTACCATTTTATTTTTCTTCAAATTACCTGCAAGGTGCACGCGCAATGAATGCAGCATCTAGCTTTTGCGTGGCGGCTACACTTGTTGTAGAGGGTGTAGCGAAGGTCATCTAGTGTGGCATATTTCGCTCCTCTGTATAAAGCAAGAAGCTATTTCTTACCGCAGGAGACGATCCTCTCCAAATCTGCTCCGGGCTTATTAAAAACTCCAACTTCGTTGCCCTGGAGAATTTTCAATGTTAATGCCTTTCCTTTTCCAAAAACTGCTGGCATTGTATCACAGCCGGAAAAGGCATGAGCAATGAGAATGGCTGACTTCACATTGTCAAGGTGCTCCTGTATCAATTCGATGTTCTGTGCCTCTTCCACAGGTCCCTTTATCGAAAAATCACAACTTCTGGGTAGGTTTTCTGCGCTGGACAAGCATGGCAAGAATATCCGTGTCTGTTGCAGCTATAGCAAAGGTCGGGCTATTATACTGGTCAAGGTATCTGCATCCCCGGGGTCCTGTAGCACCCTTATCCCTCTCTATTCGAGTGCAGGCTTCAGAAGGAGGGTCCAGTTTGTTTTATTCTGACCGTTTCCCCGTAGTTCTTCGCTGTTGCTCTGATGACTTGGTTGACAACGCAACGAAGTATGACTGGAGAAAACTGGACTACGCAGCGCGGTTTGTGCCACACTGCTCCGACCTGCTTGCTGCCCCGCCGAGTCTACTAAACCTAATTAGGGGTGCGTGCAAATCCGGATGTGGAGATGCGTGTGGATACTGCGGCCGGTCTGCGGGAATGGTGTGCCGGGAATAATGTCATCACTGCAGTGGATAGTGTTCTAATGCAGAATTGCCTCATAATGAAGAAGACCCGATGATTCAGATGGCAACTAGAGTAATTTCTTTTTAATTTTTTTTATTTCAGAATTATCTTTGAAAGTTCCAAGTCATGGTATTTCTAGCCATATTTATAGACTGATTTAAACGTACATAGTAAAGCTTTTATACTACTGTTTCAGTAAAATGCATGTCCACATATAATATATTTTAAGTATTAAGTGGTACTGTTATATTTAATATGAATATATATAATTAATATGAATATATATAAAAATTAAATATTTTCAAGGGCTGATGTGCCCTTATTTCTCATTAAACAACTCTTTTATCCCATTTTCATCTCCTTTAAAATCCCATGCGCGCTCTCGCGCAAACGCCACTGCACGCACCTTCACACGCACACATACTCACACATTTAAGACACTCACAACACATGCACGCACTCACAAGATGCGCGTCAGCTTGAAAATTGTTCAGATAAGCCTATTTTGTCCCGCTTTTATTAAGCCACTTCGGGTGAATTTTTTTCCTGATTGGAAAAAATTGTCATTTTCGGATTGTATAAAAAAAATCAAAAAAATATTTTTGAATGATAACCAGATGACCCCTTGGTGCCGTGAACGCTAATTTCACTTTATAGTAGTATAAATTAAAATTGAAAATTTCCATTGGCTCAAAACTTGTAAAAAAGTAAAACACTGTTTTTAAAATTAACTATAATTTTTTTTCTATGATTTTTTAATTAAAATTAAACGTATTGTACCTACTGACTTGTGGTGTGTTATATTTATAACCGAAAAAAGTATACATACAGCCTTAAACATTCGTTTTTAATAGTCCCATGATTATGATCAATACTTTTTCGAAGTATGCTAACAATGTTAACAGCAATGGAGAAGGGGAAGGGGGAGAGAGAACGTACCACAACACTCACTGGCAACATCATTCATATCGAAGTGTAAGATCAGTACAGCACATATCAAAAGTCAGAATGCGGTCTGCATATTTTGCATACGGAACTCCACTGGGAGCCCGGTCTATTAATCGTGGTGTGGGGCGATACGCTAGGTAGCGCCGCGCCGCAGTCCTGCTTGAATTAAAAGTTTTTGACCGATTTTGACCCGGTCAAAATCTCTCCGGTCAAAATCTGTCAAAATCTCGGTCAATTGACCAGGCACAACCCTACTTAACTCCCTTTTATACTACTGTTTGCTCAATCAAGCGGAACTAAAAAGGACCAATCCTGGAATCCCACTAGTCACGCTGGATTAACCAATACAATGGACTATACGGAATGGGCCCTCTATCTCTATTTAAACCATTAATAATTTCCAGACTTTCATATGCGTCTAATAATCTCCTATCAGTTATATTATGAATTAATTTTTTATTGTTATTCTATGATTATTATCAAAAGCATGCTCGGCAACACTTGATTTTTCTGTTCTACCATACTTTAAATGAGCCATATGTTCTTTGAATCTCGTCTGTATAGATCGTCTAGTTTGCCCAACATATTTTTGGTTACAATCCATACATCCAATTTGATATATTCCACTTCTTTCTAACATTCCAATTTTGTCCTTTGGACCACCTAATAGTTTCTTAATGTTAAACTGAGTCTGGTATACTAAGTTTAAACCTACTTCCTTAAAAACTTTTTGTTTGGAGTCCTCTAGTATAATGAGGATTATACGGTATCGAAACATATTTTGTATTTTCATCCTGATTAACGAAAGAAGTGGAATCACGAATGGTATTTCTAAACAAATGCCTATTATTTAGTCTATTTATTAAGTTAGTATTGAAACCATTAACTTCCGCTATATGCCTAATTGTTTCCTTTTCCTTATTAAATCTTTCTCTGCTAAGAGGAAAGTTAACCATACGGTGTACTAAAAAATGAAAGCTGGCAATTTTATGTTGGTCGCAGTGGAAGGAATCATTAGGAATATATCCGTTAGTAGCAGTATTTTTTCTGTAAATATCAAATTCTAATATGTTATTATCGTTCGTAATCACTAAAGTATCCAAGAAAGGTAGTTGGCCATTGTTCTCGATTTCATAAGTGAATTTGATGGTGGGGAAACGGTTGTTTAGTTTTGTTACAAAATCTTCAATATTAGCGGATTTTGTGTCGAATATCGCGAAAATGTCATCCACTTACCTGTACCATACCCTTGGAAAGTATTCGAACTCTTAGCTTATTTCATTTTCAAATTTACTCATGAAAAGATTAGCTAAGAACGGCGATAAACAGTTGCCCATTGCCGTGCCTTCAAGTTGTTGGTAATAGTAATTTTTATATTGAAAATAATTTTGATCCATGCATCAAGTAATTCTCCAAGGTGTTGCAAGGTCTATGGGATTGGTACACTAGGGAACAATGAGCTAACATCAAACGAGATTAAAATTTCACCTTCGTTAAGAATCGTATCTTTAATTTTGTTTATGAAGTCTAAGGAATTTAGTACTCCTGAATTCTGTTGTTTTATAGGTAAATTTTCAAACTGGTTTGCTAGCCACTTGGATATATTATAAGTCGGCGATCCTATTGCCGAGACTATGGGACGCATTGCCTTCCCAGGTTTATGAATCTTGGGAAGACAATATAGTTTTCGGCATAGTAGGATTACTCACAGATAATTTGATCAGAAATAAGGTTGCTACATTTCTTCAAAGAGTTTTTAACTTGTGTTACCATTTTAGATAATGGATTCCTCGAGATTTTGTTATAGGGTCCGGATTCGAATAAATTATCAACCCGTTGAAAATGTTCACTTTTGTCTAATATAACAACCTTATTACCTTTGTCAGCTTTTAGATAGAAAACATCTTTCTCCTTTAATCTCTTGATTATACTTTTCCCTCTTTCAGGTCGAGAGTTAGCATTATTATTAATTACATTTTTTGAGATCTGATTTCTGCATGTTTCTCTAACAAATCCTTTAGTAGAGTCAGGAAGATGTTGAATAGGGCTTTCTATATTACCTACAATATCAAGTAAGTTATCCTTTGGTGGAGGCAATGCAAAATTCAGACCCTTGTTTAAAAGATCCAATTCAGATTTATCACAAGATTGAGAAGATAGGTTTTCCACAATGTTTACGACTTCCTGAGAACTATCTGACTTAGGTTTCATTTTCCTGAGTTTTTTATTGATGGATGACATTTTCTTGATGTATTTTATATCAATTACTAAAAACATTTTTCTCTGGAACTCGTACCATTCTTCATGTTCAATATTTAATCTAAATGTTAGTTATCAGGATGAAAATACAAAATATGTTTCGATACCGTATAATCCTCAGTATACTAGAGGACTCCAAAAAGTTTTTAAGGAAGTAGGTTTAAAATTAGTATACCAGACTCAGTTTAACATGAAGAAACTATTAGGTGGTTCAAAGGACAAAATTGAAATGTTAGAAAGAAGTGGAATATATGAAATTGGATGTATGGATTGTAACCAAAAATATGTTGGGCAAACTAGACGATCTATACAGACGAGATTCAAAGAACATATGGCTCATTTAAAGTATGGTAGAACAGAAAAATCAAGTGTTGCCGAGCATGCTTTTGACAATAATCATAGAATAACAATAAATTTTTTTAAATTAATTCATAATATAACTGATAGGAGATTATTAGACTCATATGAAAGTATGGAAATTATTAAATGTAAGAATAGTATAAATAGAGATAGAGGGCCTATTCCGTATAGTCCATTGTATTGGTTAATCCAGCGTGACTAGTGGGATTGCAGGATTGGTCCTTTTTAGTTCCGCTTGATTGAGCAAACAGTAGTATCAAAGGGAGTTAGGTAGATTTTAATTTTAGTTTTAATCATCTCCTGATGATGCTAACATCGTTAGCGAAACACGCGTCGAGTGCCAAAATTCTGTTTCGGTATTGTGGATAAAGCTCAGTTTTAGTGCATGCTGCCGAAGGTTCCAAACCCCAACATAGTCAAACTAACCAAATCTATCAAAATTAATTATACCGTATCGGCACCGGTTGAAATGACTACAATAAGTTGAGACTAAGTGAAACTAACCGAAAGTTGGTTCGACGACTGGCCCAAACTAACAAAATCTATTAAAATTGTTTATAACGTATCGGAACCGGTTCAAATGACTAAAATAAGTTAAAACTAAGTGAAACTAACCGAAACTTGATTCGAAGATTATCAAAACTAACCAAATCTATTAAAATTGATTATAACGTATCTCAATCGGTTCAAATGACTGAAATAAGTTGATACTAGCTGAAATTACCGAAAGTTGATTTGAGGATTAACCAAAACTAACCAAATCTATTAAAATCAATTATAACGTATCGTAACCCGCTCAAATAAGTAAAATATATTCAGACCTATGTTCTATAATGTTGAGGATTAACCCGAACTAACCGAAAATTGATTAGGCGACTAACGAAATCCATTGATTATAACGTATGTGTCGGAACCGGCTCAAATAAGTAGAGAGTCAATAAAGAAGTATTCACTTCTATCACGTGTACTGTGCTACTCGCGACGCTTTTTTATAGATTAGAAGAATGAGTAAATATATTGCTTAATTCATAAAGTCAATAATAACAAGGAATAAAGAAATATCAATCAAAAATAGATATCAATTTTTGTGAACTTTATTTAACGTTAAAAGTACAATAAAAAAAAATGTAAAAAAGGTGCACACGTCTAAATTTTGCTAAATATTCCTCCACACATTTAGTTTTCTTACCCTGAGAACGAATTTTCAATAGTAATATACCGATAGAAGGTGTCTTCTCGAAAAGACCATCGATTGGAAACGAAAAAATGATTTTCAAAAATTTCTATGACAAATTTTTGTTTATAAAAGCTTTAGCTCGAGGGGTCTTTTATTTGATTGAAATGGAAAATTTGTCGGATAGAAATTATTTGTTTAGAAAATGTTGAAATTTATTTAACCCGGGAAGTTAACAGTGATTTTATACATGATAAAGGATAAATCATTATACAGTGTGTTTCCGGAAGAAAGGGAAATATTTTAAGGGCGTGTTCTGCAAGTCAATATATGCAGAAAAGCTTATATAAACATGTGTCAGGAAATGCGTCCTTTCCGAGTTACAAGGTGGGAAATAATTATAACAAAATCCGTTTTTCTTATATATTTTGAAAATGATCTAGAATAGTACATTGAGCTTTGATGCTATCTAAACTGATATAAAAAGACGTCTTTTTGACTAGACTATTTATTTAATTTCGTTAGGGGCGTAGGTGACACCCAAAAATTAATTATATATAACGAAAAAAAATTAAGTCACTTAATTTTATTAATTTATTGCAAATGCAGCGACACGATATTTTGCTTATTAATGGAAAAAGATATGTTTTAGCAGAAAAACTCAAAGAACATTTTTCCTTAACAATTAAATAAACATACATTTAGATGAAAAACAGTGGCGTTCATGTTTTTTCGCTAAAAATAACTAATTTTTGTGTGTCACGTACGCCCCTGACGAAATTCAAATAAGTACTTTGGTCAAAAAGACGTATTTTTATCTCAGTTTAGATAACACCAAGTCTCAATGTATTATCCTAAATCATTTTCAAAATATTTAAGAAAAACCGATTTTTTTTTATAATTTTTTGCCACCCTGCAACTCAGAAAGGACGCATTTCCGGACACATATTTATATAAGTTTTTTTTTTGCTTATTTCCACTTCCGGAACATGCCCTTAAAATATTTTCCTTTCCTCCCGAAACACCCTGTATAACAATAATAATAATTTCTCTTTGAATTCACATAATAAATGGGCGCATCCAGAAGAGCACATCGATTAGTGATCGACGACAAATCGGACGCCATTTTTTCCATCGCTTCAAAAATACCATTACTAATGGCGATTTGTGATTTGTTTTCCAGAGCCGAGTCAACAATGTCAATAAAAGACAAATTGAAATAAAAATGCATTCAGAAGATCTCATCGAAACTGCTCATCGTCACGTGACCGATTACCTAGCGATAACTTATCATTTCTATTTTCTGAATATATACATCATTACTATTTTCTGAATACGCCCAATGCACTTTTTTAAATGACGGATAATCTAGAAGTTGATGCGTCATACCTACTCGTTGCCCTAGCAACGGGATTTCTTTGTATGATCCAGGCTACTTGATGATACGTGTTTGCGTTTCGCACTAGAGAATTATATTGAATTTAAATAGCCAAAAGTAATAAAATAATGGTAATAGCCGTCTTAATTTTAATTATTTATTTGTTGAATAGCATTTAGTTAGTATATGCGTTAAATGATTATGAATTTGAAATGTATCTATTGTTAGGTAATACTCCAAAACACGAGGGGTCTTTTCGTTTTCGCATCTTTGATTTGGTCTTTTCACCGCGTCTTATCGAAAAACGCAAATGCTCAGAATTACGCTTGCCGCTTTCTTTAAACGTGAAATATAAAAGCATGAGTCAATGACAGAAAATACGTTCACAGGGCCAAAATATATTTAATATTTACAAAGCATTCTATTATCGTTACTGCACGCAGTAACGCACTAATTTTCACAAATCCGACTCTGTTCGGAACACTCTGCCTACACACGAACGACTGATTAAACTAAAACGCTCCACATGCTGCCAACATATTCGGCGGCTGGCTGAAAATATTTGGGGGAGTGGGGCTACAAGTTTATTTATACTATGGCATAATCAAACGTTTTTGATACTAAATTTTTATAATATTTAGAAATTTGCGATTTCATATCTAAGTTAAATGCATTCCACAGTAAATAAAAAGCGCGAAAAATCGTGACCATATTAGCTGAAATTGTGGTGGTTTATCAATTAGGATTTGGTTCTTAAAATAAAAACGTGGAAATTTATAAAAATACTGGACTTTTATATGACTATTGCTGATGTAGGTACTATTACACAAAATAGGTTCACAGTTTTATTTTAATTTCTGTCGCATTTCACAAAATTAATTCATACATATTTTGCGTTGATGAATTTCACTTTACACATAAACAATTAGACATGTTTATTAGCATGAAAAATGACAGCTTATAGCGAATGATCAGCATATATTTATTTGTTAGAAGCGGTTTTATTATACTTATGAAAATGTTTATATTTTTCGCACTATTCAACTAACAAATGCAGTAATTAGACCACAGGTTAAGATTAATTAGGCAATCCTGGTTAGTTTGTACATCTTTACATCGTCATGCTTCGTTTTATCTTACCCTATCATAGCCACATTCGTTATCCCTTGAACACAATTAATACAATTAATTAGTACGAAAATCATTGTATAGGAGGTGCACCGTTTTTAATTTCATAAGATTGTAAATTAATAAAAATATTGCTTTATTTCAATTGATTGTATGTATATATATTTATCCTGACATTTTCAAAATATTAAATACGCTATATTGATCGAAAGGTCTCACATTCACAAAAGTAAAATATAAAATCAACACTTTCAGATTTGTTAAGTAAAAAATGATTTACTTAAAAATATATTGATGTCTGCTCTACAATTCACAACATTGAAGCAAACTGAGTGTAAGAAGTAAACAAAAAATATATAAACCTATAAAATATTTATATTTCCATTTCAATATATTATTTTCAGATACCTAATGACTAGAAAAATATAAACAATTTTTGTTTCCAATATAGTTTTTGTGACACCTCCCATTTTTCAAAAATAAAAATATTACAGTTATAGTATATTTCAAAACCTATTATATTAGATAAAGGATACCAATCACCATTTATTAATATTGTACTTTTAAACTAACCCTATCTACTTGTAAATATCTAATTCTGTAATATACTTACAGACTGTCATTTTGATCATTTCCCCCTTCTTCAGCAACCAGCAATTCATATTCCTCAGCTGCATATCTGTCCCAGTCAGACATCTGAAAAGTACAATATGCTTAATTAATTAATCACCAAAAATACATACGTAATAACAAATAAAAACAAAATTAGCATCGACAATTATTGCTTCATACTGGGTGTGCGATTGTTGGCTCCGTTGAAAATCTGCAAAGGGTACGAGATTTAGTGCGAAAACAAAAATTCTGAGTTGGCGAAGGTGCGCGATTGACGTCAAAGGTCGATTTACCGAAGAAAATCTGTTGAATATCGACAAGGTTTAGCGAAAAAACGGTTTTCCATGGGGTAAAGTGAGTGCAACAAGGACAGCTGCGATGTATAATAGATATACCGCCTCGGCAATGTGTATTGGCTGATAAACAGGCGAATTTTTTGCTACAGTTCCGGACAGCGTGGTATATAGTATAAATGTTTTTTTTTATATGTGAGTCATTTATTCATTTATTTATCAGATATTTATTTACGAGACATTTATCTGCGGAGACTATTTACAAATAAATAAGATACTATTCATATTGGTGTACTCTTGGAAAAACTAACATAAGCAATGAATGCTGTTCGTTTATCGCATTTATTTATTTATTTATTTATTTATTTATTTATTCACCTTTTTTCCCTAGATATGCACAACATATATGGAAAACGTCAAAAATATACAACAGCAAAACAACAACATTGAGTATACGTGAACATCAAATCTGATCACAATTAAAATATTCATCTAAATTATAGAAGCTATGTCTAAGTAATTTACTTTGAACAATGCGTTTGAACATCGGAATGCTTTTTATATTTTTAACTGAGTCAGGCAATTTATTATAGATTTTTACTGGAAGTATTGCAGCACTATTGGCAACTATAGTTAAGTTATGTTTCGGTAATAACATATTTGAAGTATGTCTTAGGTTATAATTTAACTCCCTATTCTCGAAGGACATATACAAATTTGGGTGTTTTTTAACATTTAAAACGCAGGACAGAACGTACATAGATGCAACGGTCAGTATTTGAAGACTTTTAAACAATTCACGGCACGAATACAGACGAGACTTAAAAAGCATTGTACGTATAATTCGTTTTTGAAGCACAAATACGCTATGAATTGCGGAAGATCCCCCCCACAAAATAATACAATAATTTAACTTTGAATGAATGTGCGCATAATAATATGTTTTAAGTACATCTACATTTACAAAGTTACGAAGTTTTAGTATCACGTAGTTTTGTGTAGCAAGGTTTTGATTTACCTGATCAATATGCTCAGTCCACTTTAGCTGAGAGTCCAAATAGACTCCCAGGAATTTCGTTACATTTTTTTGTTGAATTGTGGTGCCATTAACAGAAGCATAAACACTAAAATCCACAGAACCTGGCGAAAGTAAAATCATTTCGGTTTTTGAGACATTTAAGGCTAAGTAATTTTGTTTGCAATAATTTTGCATATGGTTTGCACATGCACTAGCCCTACCTGAGAGGTCCTCAATATCTCGCCCCGACACGACGATACCAGTGTCATCCGCAAATTGTGACATATAACATTTAGGAAAGTGCTCCCCAAGATCATTAACAAACAAGATAAACAGAATTGGTCCTAAGGTACTTCCCTGGGGGACTCCCAAACCTACTTCCCTTGGTTCCGACTGCAATTCATATCCCGAAACAGTAACCTTAACTCTCTGCACTCTGTTTTGAAGGTAGGTTTTTAACCAATGTAGCGGTTTTTTCTCAATACCCATTGATTTCAATTTTAATAACAACAAGTCATGCCTCATGGTGTCAAAAGCACGTGAAAGGTCAAAATTAATACACAGAGTCCTGCTCCTTCCGTCCAAGTTATGCATTATAAATTTGATTAACTCTAATAAGGCAAGTTCTGTTGAACGTCCCTCCCGAAACCCATATTGGGATGAATTTATTATTTTGTTTATACCAATAAAATGTTTTAAGTTGTCACAAAATGCGTTTTCATAAACCTTAGAGAATACAGAGAGCAAGGAAATGCCACGATAATTAGAAATTTGTTCCACCGATCCTTTTTTATGTATAGGAACAATTATAGATTGTTTTAATAAGGTAGGAAATAAACCATCATCAAATGATTTATTTATCAATGTCGCCAGAGGAAACTTCAAATGCTCTATTACATGACCCAACAGTGAACCAGGAATTTAAAATTGGTTGAACTTAGAACAGAATTAAAAAAGCGAGGACTTCCACAAAGAGGTAAAAAATGTGAGCTGATAGGCCGGCTAAAGGGGATTTTGAACTCTAGTTTCTTGCCTTCATGTGACCAGACCAAAAAACAACAACAAATGGAAGAGAAGATGAGAGAAGATCCCAGGTCTATTCTACGAGAAAAGAACTCTTTCAGAGCAGGCAACTCAAAAACAGTATTTAGCCTCTTAAAAAGAATTCAGTACTTGGAAGGCAAATTAAAATTTTTGCAGGTTACCCTAACAAAAACCAAAAAGAGAAAGGTAATGCAAAAGCAAAAATTGAGTACGTCATTAAGTAAGCCACCTCCCATAGAGGGGATCGCTGATACGCAGAAAGCTGAGGAAGCTACCAATTTTGAGAACAAGACTAACAACATTGCCAGCGCTAAACCTAGAATCTTAGTGATCGGAGATAATAGTGCTGAAATATGTGTGTCGATGTTGAATAGTGTTTTAGCTAGAGAGGCTTCAAACTTTCTGGTTAGTTCTTTTTTCAAACCAAATGCTGTATTCAATGATGTGGTGAGAGACGCTGATCTTCTTTGTTCTGATTTTGGACCCACTGACCACTTGATTATATTTGCGGGAGTTATTGACATTATGAAGGGAAGTAAAGTGGATATGGGCTTGTTGTATAAGACTTTAACTTCCCTTGCAAGTACAAACGTAACGATAGTAGGAACTACCTATTGTAATAATAGAGTGGTCTTGAACAATTTAATGTTTAATTTTAATTGCGACTTGGCTGGGGCTGCATGGGATTTTCGGCATGTAAATTATTTTGACAGTAATCGTCATCTTCATTGTACGAGTATTATAAATTACACTGCTATTTTAAGGCCCTATGTTAAAAAGGCTATACTTAGCGCTATCTGGGATGAATATGTGGTAAACAGGTATATTATTCAGAATAACTTGATTGACGTATTGTTACTTAATAAAACTGTATACAACAATAATGCAGCAACAGGTGCTGTTTCGGATATTTCTGAACAGACCAATAAGCTACAGATATCTGCAGATCCACCGGAGCAGAAGCGGCTTCCGGAAAATAAAAATAGTGACCCTTTGGTAATAAACCTTGCAACGGCTGGCGATAGCACTGACGACCAAGCTGTAAGCGAGAATCAGACTATCCAGTTTTTTCATGCAGAAAGATAACGACCAGGCCTTAGTTATATGTAACCAAAATGTTCAGTGTTTAAGTAATAAGGTTTTGGTAATCGATAGTGCGTTGAAAAATTATTTGTGTCATATACTTTTAATAACTGAACATTGGCAAAGGGAGAAGCGTTTGAAGGAACTTAAATTCGAAAGTTTTAGCTTATGTACTTCTTACTGCCGTACAAATTTGGGTCATGGGGGGGTCGCAATTTTTAAAAGTGATGAGTTTAATGTTGGATGTGTTGAGCTCGACGTGTCTGAGTTTTCTTTGGAGGGAAACTTGGAATGTGCTGCTATTAGAACGGAGGGTGTAGGATGTATCATAATCGTTGTTTATCGTCCTCCGTCCGGAAGTTTTGCCCTTTTTTGCACCTTAATCAAGATTTGTTGATCTAAGTTTCTAAACTGAATCATCACGTTATTGTGAGAGGTGATTTTAACGTAGATTTCTCAATGCCTAGTGGCAACCTAACCACCTTAAATGATCTTTTACATTTTTTTAAAATTATTGTCACCATAAGTGAACCAACAAGGGTGGCCCTAGGCTCAAGTACTTGCATTGATAATGTCTTGATTAATGATACGTTAAACTTTAAAACAAATGTTGTAAACCTGGCAGTGTCAGATCATTACTCCCAATTTTTACTAATTAATTTGACATATTCAAATTCCAAGAATTCAGATGTATTTGTGCATCGGCGAAACTTTTGTAACCGTAATACTTCACGTTTTATTCAATCTTTGAGGTCTGAGAATTGGTGTGACGTCCTTGCTGAATCATGCCCTAACATGGCCTTTGATGTATTTTCTAACTTACTTTTATAGTATTTTGAAACGTCTTTTCCTTTACAGCGTCGTCTTCTCAATGAGAAATTACAAAAACAATATAAGTTAAGTCCAGAATTGTCACGTTTGAAAGATAGAGTTACTCTTTATAGTGAATTATCTAAATATGATCGGCGCTACAGAGAATTGGCGGTATATTTGAATCGTCGATATCGGGAGGAACTGAAACTATCTAGAATTAAATATCACGACAATCAAATCAATAAAGCACACAATAAATCAAGGGCTGTGTGGTCAGTTATTAATAAGATTCAAAGGAAGGATGTGAGAAGGACGGAAATAAAAATTGTTGACAATGGTGTAAGGTTGTCCGATGCGGTGATCGCTAATAATTTTAATGTTAGCTTTACTAATGTTGCGAATAACCTAGTCCCTACCAAGATCGACTTTGATTTTATTTATCAGAATGTTCCTTCTTCTAATAGAACTTTTTTTATGATGCCTATATGTGAACAAGATGTGCATGGCTTCATAAATAATCTTAAAAATTTCAATGCCTGTGGTGTGGATAATATATCGAATAATCTGTTGAAAAGATGTAAGGCAGAATTATCTGGGATTCTCGTTTTTCTCATTAATTTGTCAATTGCAAATGGATCTTTCCTGATAAACTTAAATTGGCTACCGTCATACCATTATATAAAAGGGGCGATCCAAATTTGTATACTAATTATAGAGCTATTAGTTTACTTTCGACTATTTCCAAGTTATTTGAACTTGCCATAAAAACACAGTTAACAAGCTTTTTGACTAAGAATAAGTTACTTTCAAGTCTTCAACATGGTTTTACCAAAGATAAGAGTACCGAAACAGCGCTGTGTTCGTTCCAAAAAAAGATTGTTGAGACGCTGGATGAGCGATTTTTGGTTTTGGGGATTTTTATAGAAGCGTACTTTTGATTGTGTGCACCACGGTGTGCTGTTGGAGAAATTGTACCGCTATGGCGTGAGGGGAACTACATTTAATCTTCTCAAGACGTACTTAGAGAACCGCTGGCAATTTGTGCAACTAAATAGTGCTAGGAGCAAAAAAATTCTTATTCCTTAGGGAGTTCCGCAGGGATCTATACTTGGACCTCTACTCTATTTGGTTTTTTCTAACGATATTATTGATTTTGTGAACATTAATTCTCATATCTATACAGTCTGTTATGCGGACGATACCAACGTTTTAATAATAGAATATAATCTGAATCAGTTAAGGATTAGTGGTGAAAACTTATACCGCAGAATTATTATGTGGTCGGAAAAGAATTACAAAAGCAAGACTACTGCCCTTTTGTACACATTGTCTGGTCGACTTGATATCGATAATTTTAGGCTTTTCCAGGATGCAGCTAATCCTATCGGCTGTAGTAAAACCACACAAATGTTGGGCGTGACTCTTGATTTTAGGCTACAGTGGGATTCACATATAGACGTACTCTGTGCCAAATTACGTAGTGCCTGCTACGCTTTAAATTTTATGTCCCAGCACTGTAGTAGGGACACTCCTCTTACATTGTACCATTTAGCTTTCATAGCCACTTGAGATATGGGATTCTTAGTTATGGTGGAAGTAGTCACGTTAATAGGGTTTTTTGCTGCAAAAATATGCAATCCGAATAATGAGTGGTTTGACACGCAGGGAAACGTGTCGCGATGCTTTTAAGCAATTTGGAATTTTAACTTTCTATTCAACTTATATTATGGAGCTATGTATCTATGTTTACAGAAATAAGGATTTGTTCATTACTAATCATGCGCAACACAATTACAATACTAGGAGTGGGGCTTTGTTGGCGCCAGAAAAGCATCGAACAACAATGTACCAAAGAAATTATTATTTTAGATGTTGTAAATGTTATAATGTTCTCATTGAACATATTAAAAATTCACCAAACGTTAATGTTTCTAAAAGCAGGTTAGGGATTTTGCTAGTCGGAAAGGCTTGCTACAGCTTAGAAGATTTTTTTTGTTAAGGAATTACTACGTGCTATAGGCTTGAATTGTTTTTTTTATAGTGTTGAACGTTATATGTAATATGTATTAAATTTATTGGTTATTTTGAGGTCATTTTAACATTTTGACATTTTCCGCAGTTATTGTATGTTTCTGTACTTTTCAATTGAGGAAATAAAGTTATCTTTATCTTTATCTTTAAAGGATCTTTATAACTACAGGCATTAATGATTAGTTCACAATTACGTGACCTCATTACCCATCTAGTAAAAAAATAAATCATGTTCACTTTTTCCCAGATATCACCTTTTTCACTAAGAGCGTCATCTCGTATGAAACGAATAAAATTAAAACTTAAGATGAATCGAAAACTGCGTTTAATTTTTGCTTCCTTGGAACATGGATTTTTATACGTTCTCAATCGAAATTTCATCTAACTGGCATGTATTAACGATTTTTTATTTAGTTCAAGTTTATTAAAAAACAACGTAAGAAAAATATATTAATTCAAAGATCAAATCGGTATGATAATAGTGTTATGTATTTAAACAATTACACTTACCTCTATGCCATCAACATCATGATCCCGTTGTGAGGCGAAAGGATCCCTTTGCTCATGGTCTAAATATTTTTCCAAATTGAAGAATGTATCAAAGAATATTGGGGTCATTTTACATTTCTTCAAATCATTTAAAGCTATTTTTCCAGGAGTTTTAGGTTTCACCATATCCAGCATTTGGCAGAGGCAGTCCTGAAAAAATAATACAATAAGCATAAGTAATTGAAAACGAGTATTATTACATGCCACTTCAAATAAAATTCTAGAATTTTCGGGAGAAATTCATTGCGGCGGCTATTTCTCACGTTCAAAATCTACTCTAGAGAAATACATATATGACTTTCTTAACCAAGAATTTTCGAATTGCGCCTAAACAACAAGTTCTAAGCTTGTAGAGGTATTAAATAATAATGTACATATGATACCTGAAAAGGTAATGTTTCAATTCCAATACTCTCCATTCTTTGCATTTGCTCCTCATAAAAGTATTCCAGTTCGTACATGGACAGGTAGCCATCGCCATCCAGATCCATACAACGGAACCAGTATTCTATGGCGGTCGGGTGCAACTTGTCTTCTTCGCTAAGTAGAAACCAAACGAAGTCAGTATAAGACATTTTCTCTTCCTGGTGGCGCTTGTTGCCTCTGGTGACGCAGCCACAGAAGATGCGGTCGATTATGCGAGATGACAAGGCTAAAATACATTTATATTTATATCATATATAAACATATACAAATGTACAGGGTTATCCAACGAGGACTAGACAAGGCGATTTTTTGACTTTCCCTGTACTTTTATAAAAAAAAATCTGAAATAGCTATCTTATATAATTTTCTCTTGCGAATAAGATAAGTTCAGCAAAAAACAATTGAACATCAAATAATAAAAGTGCTAGGGGTCACTTTGATATATTTTTAAATCGGATGCTATATTTTTAATGTGCTTATCCGTTTTCTCATATAAATTTTGATCTAAAATGATGGATTTTTAATTCAAAAACACATTTTTTTCTTCAGTTTTCAATTCGGCAAATTTTCGTCTACCGTACGATTAATACCTGATACCCGTTTCACCTGTTCAACCTTTAACCTGCTTTAAAGCGGCAGTCAGTCAGACCAAATAACCAATTTTCAAATTTCTATACTATATTTTTCACGAATTAGTTACAAATAATGGTAGTTTTTTGCAAATCTGTTATTGGTTACGTATAGAGACGGTATGATATATTAGAAAAAACTATAAACTAACTTGATAACTTTAATTTCAATAATATAATTGTTCGATGTGTCCTCCATTATTTTCAAAACACGACCGATGCCCCCTTTTCAGTCTCTCCAACGAATAATTACAATATTTTGGTCCTGGTTAAGTCTATTAATTTCATTTATAATTTTTTGCTGAATATCCTCGAGATTTCTGTTCGGTCGTTGATAACCTACATTTTTTAAATGATTCCATAAAAATGTATCCATTGGCGTGATATCGGGGCTCTTTGGTGGCCAATGAATTGTTCCGTTACGGCCAATCCACTGATTGTAATGCTCATTTAACTATGTTACCACTTCTCGAACTGCATGAGGCGGAGCACCATCCTGCTGCCAAATGATATTGTTGTAGACTTGCAATAGCAATATTTCCAAGAAATGCTCGATATCGTTTTGAAGAAACTGGAGGTATCTTTGGCCACGATAAAATAGTGGTCCAATGATTCGATTTTATAACATCCCACAAACATTAAGTGAGCTCCTACCTCGAAACTTTATCATTTCATATCTATGAGGGTTAACTGCTGCCCACTATCTTGTATTTTTCCGATTGTATACCCCCGATGTTATAAATGACGCTTCGTCAGTCCATAGAATTTTATTATATGAATTATAATCTTCGTCTTGCTCTCTCATCAGCATTGAAGCAACAAATCGATATCGAAGTTTTTTTTTGATGTTGTGTTAAGTATTGAACGGGAAGGATGCAATATGGTTTTAGACCGCGTCTTTTTAAAGTTCTGTGTACTGTTCCATAGCTTACTCTCCGGAGTCCTGAACCATATCTTACTTCTCGTACCGCTTGCGGAATGGAACTCTTCGGATTTATAGTAAAATATTGAACAATTGCTCGATTCCTTCTATTCTGTCTTTTCATCTTTCTTGGCTTATCTTTCAATGTCTTGCTTTCTTCAAATAGGGTCTTAATTCTGAGAATTGTACCTACTGAAATGTGTCTGGAAACTCTCAAAAAATGTTCTGTGTGTATGTCGAGCAATCTCTCCACTTTTGTAATATAATTTTATTACACTTAGTCGTTCTTCTAAAGAATATATCATTATTTGTAAGTAATTCGTAAAAAATATAGTATAGAAATTTGAAAGTTGATTATTTGGTCTGACTGACGGCCGCTTTAAAGCAGATTAAAGGTTGAACAGGTAAAACGAGTATCCATCCATCAGGTATTAAGCGTACGGTACACGAACATTTTCCGAATTTAAAACTGAAGAAAGAAGGCGTTTTTGAATTAAAAATCCATCACTTTAGAACAAAATTTATATGAGAAATCGGATAAGTACATTAAAAATATGGCATCCCATTTAAAAATATATCAAAGTGACCCCTAGCACTTTTATTTGATGTTCAATTGTTTTTTGCTGAACATATCCGAATTCGCGGGAGAAAATTACATAAGATGGCTGTTTCAGTTTTTTTTTATAAAAGTACAGGGAAAGTAAAAAAATCGCCTTGTCTAGTCCTCGTTGGATAACCCTGTACATAACTTTCATTTCCCCTTAACTTGATTTGTTGAGTATGTGCTATTTAATCACAACTATAATATGCAATGCTTTAGAACATGGGTGTGCCCAAAAACACTTGCTTACAGAACAGAAATGAACTTGAGAGGTAATTTTAAAGTAATATTATCAAGCTCACAAGATTAGAGTTATGAGTCTTGTAATATTCTAAAACTATTTAAAGCATTACTGTGCAAGCTGAGGAAAAGTCTCGCAGAAAAAACTACAAATCGCGAGATTAAGAACATTCTTGGAGAACGAGAGACCGATGTGATAAAATTATCAATAAGACGCAACCATCCATTTTTTAAAATCTGACAGCACAACCAATGTACGAAAATCACAAAAACGTAATAAATCATCACAAATATTATAATGCACTCATCAAGGGCATACATTTATGGCTATAAACGTGAGTTAGGTAAAACTCAAATTCTTGCATTAAAATAACTAAACTGACTTTTGATTTCAACATTAAGGTTCATCAAATTCATTCTGAAAAATATGTCATCAACTTCTTCCCTAGCTTAATCGCATTTTTCATAAGACCTCATGTGTTAGAGAGCCCAACTAGCATTTATGGTGGCAGATACGTAACTGCTACTATCAAAGCCACTATAAAGTGGGCGGTGACCATCGGCGCGGCGGCTACGTTGTATATTCGTAGCTGCTAAGTAACTGCGACCAAAATGGGGAAATATTTTGAATAGCCGGGTAGTGTCTTGGGTAGTTTTTGCCACCAAAAGAGTTACTATGATGTGTTACTATAAAGTAGCCTACTGGTGGATGCGACTGATCTGTTACGAAGCTGCCTAGTCGCGGGTTCGTGGCAGCCAAGTATTTTCCACCGATATGTGGAACTTTCGTTAAACTGTTAAACTTTATTCGAAGCGACCTCTTCACGCAATTTCACACTTCATAAAAATAAATGTCATGATGGAAAATAATTATGGAAGCCATTATTACTTTTTTGTTGAAAACGAGTATTATTACATGCCACTTCAATTTTTTAACTCCTTTGTAGATAAATTCCAAAACGCATTCGACTTTACTGAATAAAATAGTGGGTTTATATGACAATATTTTCGAGCGCCTCTCAAAACATTTCAAATTATTATATTATTTGCAATAGAAACCCATGTAGTAATAAAATAAAAAAAAATAGTTTGCTTGAAACTTGCGTGAAATTTTAAAATAATAGCCACCGTCAAAAATAACAAAATAACTAAGGAAAAAAGCTTTAGTATAGGTATATTTAGCTCGAAAACGCAAAATGTTCGAACCATTTGGCTGTTTCTCTTTAAAGTAATAAAAAAATTATGGCCGTTTAATCCGAAAAATACTTTATAGTTCCATATGCTTCCACAAAGTATCGGGAACGACAGTATATTAGGCCAACCCTACCCGTTTGGAACTTTAAAATCTTCAGATTGACAAAGTGACAATTGTAACTACCCAGAGGCGACTTTACAGAAACAATAACTTTATAGTGACCTAGGAAGGTAGCAGTAACCATTTTGCTTCTTTCAATGCTATCATAAATTAGATGTAACTAAGTGTCGTTGCCTCCACTACCCCGTAACTTAAATTGTTACTATAAAGTAACAAAATGGAGGTATTATGGTAGCACTTGTTAGTGACCGCTACTTTAAAAAGTTACTATAAAGTTTTTGGTCTTTTATGGTGTCATATTCGAAGATTAGAGTAGTTCCAGCCACTTCTTTAAATTACATGTTTGTCTCTTGCAATCGGGGTATTTATTTTCCACTTTTATGGTAGGTAGGCACTAACCGGTCACTCTCGAAATATACTTCAAAGTGACCATTCTTTATAGAGTTATATTTTAAGTGGCAGGGTGGGTCCATGAACTATACTTAAGGGGCAGTGACTTTTTAAAAAGGACTGGGAACTATATTTGCTAGTTGGGAGAGACAGTTAACAGATTTTTGGTAAGATCTTACCAAGAAATCATTACAATGATTTTTTCGAAGAGTATGCGATACAACAATGAGAATGTGATGTATTATTTGTTCCAAATCTAATCCCACACAACTATTTACTTGGGTAAATTGCTAAAAATATAGCCTACCAGACCTAGAGCCTATGGTGTGAGGGTTGACACTTTAATAATTCTATTATTTTTTAACTACTTCTTATGTTAGTTTTTAAGCTTTCTTTATGCAAAGCGTTAATGCGTAAAAAAAGGTTTTTGTTTTTAATTCTATTAAAAATCTATTTTCTGTCTCTCTAATTCTTGTGGAAAATGTCACCAATATGAATTTTTCGAATAAGTGCGATGCATCATTGCTTTTGGGACCTTAGAAGCTCTTAAAATCCGTAATAAAAATCCAGGACCGTATTTAGAAAAACAAAGTTGATGATGGTAGCTCAAAGACGAAACGTCGGCAGAAAATCTGATACCACCATCTTGAAGAACAGAAATAGTAGCAATGAAAATGTGAAACTTATTTTGCTATATCTATTCAAATAGTCATAAAAAATAAAAATAAAATCGCGAATATTCGGTTTTTTCCAAAAATCTTCGGAAGTATTCGGAATTTTTAAACTTGTAAGGTGGCATTTTGATCAGCATCAAATTGCGCAACTTTGCCCCCATTTAACCGACCTCGTATCTCTTCTAGTTTCGAAGATTCCAATGATGAGGATCGAATTTGGGACACCCTGTACAGGGTTATTCATTTTAAAGTAAAAATGGTCTTTTTTTAACTTCCCTGTATTTTTGTAAAAAACGAAAATAGCCATTTGAGGTATTTTTTCCGCAGAATTCAAAAATCTCATAAAAAAAATTTGAATTAAAAACAAAAGACTTATAGCGTGGTTGTCATGTTTTTTAAATGGAATACCCTATATATTTTTATACCAATGGATAGAGCTCTTTACAAGGAATTCACTGATATAGGGGTTGCTCGGTTTATTTCCAGCGGTTTTCTTACAATTAATTAAAAACAGTCCCGTAAGAACATCATTTTTAAAGGATAGTTTTACATGAAAAAGCTAGATAGGTATCATAGGTGTTTATTTGTCAAAGTCAAACATCAAAAAACAACATCTTCAAACCCTAATTATTAACATAAAATTCAAAGTAAAACGTAATAGTAACAAGACATACTAACTATTTGACAACGATAAAAATAATGCTAATAATTTAAATGTTCTATATGGCCTCCATTATTTTCGAAACATGATCGGTATCCCCTCCTTAACCTTTCTAAACTTGTGAATATTATTTGGGGTTCCTGGTTAAGACGATCGATTTCATTTACAATTGTTCCTCTAATTTCTTCCGTGTTTGCATTCCTGTTTTCGTAAACAACATTCTTCAAGTGGCGCCATAGAAAGGTATCCAAAATTGTAATATCGGGGCTATTAGGTGGCCATCTAATAGTTCCCCAACGTCCGATCCACTCATTGTAACGTTGGTTAAGAAATTGCAAAACTTGGCGACAGCATGAGACGGCGCCCCATCTTGTTGCCAAATTATATTGCGATAAGTTTCGAGTCGCAATTCTTCTAAAATGTTCTCAATATCGTTTTCAAGAAGATCGAGATATCTTCCGCCAGTTAAGGATCCTTCGTAGAGTATTGGCCCGACAATTTCTGTTGTTAAATATACCACACCAGACATTAAGAGAAGACCTTCCTTGGTATTTAATAGCTTGAAATTTCCTGGAATTTTCTGCTGCCCAATAATGCGTATTGTGTCGGTTAAACATGCCCAATATAGTAAATGTGGCTTCATTCGTCCAAAGAATTCTTTCAAATAGTGCAGGATCATTATCTTGTTCTCGGATTAAAATTTGAGAAACAAATTGGAAGCGCAGTTGCTTTTGTTAAGTGTTAAATGCTGCACTGGAAGGATTCGATATGGAGCATACTTAAAATATTTCAATGTCCTCTGAATAGTCGCAAAGGTTACACTTCTTCTTGCAGGCCCATACCGTAAGTCTCGGACTTCATCAGGACTCCAATTCATGGGATTCTGGGTAAAATAATTTAGAATAGCTCGATCCCAGTTCCTTTTCCTTAGTCCTTTTTCTAATATGTAACGATTTTCTCTCTTCAAATAAGGTTTTAAGATTTAAAATTGTTTTCACCGATATATTTCGGTGGAAATTTGCAATGTATCTTCGTCGAGTTTCGCTGGCATTTGCTCCACTTTTGTAAAATAAAGTTCTAATTTGAAGCCGCTCCTCTGATGAAAATCTCATTATAAAACTTTACAAATATAATACATGCAAAAGTAAAATGTTTGACTTTGACAAATAAACACCGCCGATACCTATTTAGCTTTTTCAGGTAAAACTATCCTTTAAAAATGATGTTCTTACAGGCCTATTTTCGTTTTTTACAATAATACAGGGATGTTAAAAAAGACCATTTTTACCTTAAAATTAATAACCCTGCATGTGTACACCAGGTCCTTCTATGTTAAACACTTAATATCAACATGTGTCAATATGACAGGAGTTGTGAATCAACAATCTACAGGCTTTTAGGGAGAGAAAGAATGGAAATGTAGCCCCCTCCTAAATTTGCTAGGAAGGAAACCACTAAAAATTGATAAAGGTGTGTAAAATATTTTATTTAGCAAGGAGATGGCGACCCTAAATAAAATCTAAGTGTCGTGAGAGAAGACGAGAACATATTTTTTTATGTTCGACACACACACACACGGAAAATGCTATACCATTCAATGAGCGTGTGCGGAGATGACGGTGGACAGTGGACTTGGAGTGCTGTAGGTTGTAGTTTTCGGGTAAGACGTTACTCGGGAGTTCATTCCAGAGAGAGGCAGTTCTCCAGAAAAAGGAATACCGCAACAGCGACGTCCTAACTGGGAAAACATTGTAGAAATGTATACAAAAGTAATCCTAGTTTAGAGAAGTTAAAAACTAAAAATCTGTGCTAATCCAGAGAGCAGAAATAATCTGTTGGAGACAACAGTACTGACACAGGAGACAAAGGAGAAACGTGTTCTATTTGGACGAAAAGTGACATTTCGCACAAAACCCATGACAGAATAAAAATATTATCTTTCGCCAGAAATTTATAGAACTTTTCAAATTCAATAACAATAATTTCAGCCTCCTCAAACCGGCAGATCAAAGGGAGTCAAAGTAGTCATATATCAAACAAAAGCTATACATTCTTAGAGTAACGTGCACTGTATCTGCAAAAATGTTAATTCAGATGATACGTGCTTACCATGATCATTATGTCTTGTGAGATCCTGTTTATCGATGAAGAGATCATGATCTCTGTCCAATTCCCAAAATTTGCAATAAATCACGTAGAAATGCTCGTAACTGAAATACTGAGTTATTTGGTTGATATCTTCTTCTTCTTCCAAAAGTTGAATAATGTTGAGTAGATTTGATCGCCGCAATTCCGCTATTGAAATTTTTGCTGACCAGGAACGATTTACACAATAATATATTCTAAAAAGTTCAGATGTATTAAAATTATGAATAATAAATATAATAATTATAAAAAATCACATTATATAAAAATCATAGCAGACAGGAGCAGATGCTGCTGGACTTGATATTTAAGTGAGTACAACTTTAGAGATGATTCTAGAAAAAAAATTGTAATTTGCTGAATCGAGAATTATAAATTTTGTTTAAATAATTTAACATTAAATTGATGCATGCCATAATAGTTATTTTCCTAACGAGTGCGCAAAGTGATACTTTTCCGCACGCGACTGATGTTGACCGAACGACGCCAAGCGGAGTTCGGTCAATCAGTCGAGTGCGGAGATGTCACTTTGCGCAAGTGTTAGGAACAATATTTTTTCTACGAGCGCGGTCCAAACAAGCACAAAATAATAATGACCCGTATTAATTATACCTACTGTTGCTTTACATGACTATTATTGTTGACCTGACATGACTTAAAAATATATGGTTTTTGGTTTAAGTTGTAATATCGCGAATTACGGAAGCTTTGAGAGAAAAGGGAATGATTAAGAGTTAAAACGGTTTTCTTATGTTGCATAAATAATTCGACCAATCACATTTTTCTTTCACGTGCCAGGATACATTCAGGTAAATCTTGGGGTCATTAGTACTATCCATTTTCTTAAGGCATTCTAGCGACGCTGATGAGGATTATGTTTTTTGGGATACTTCGTATTACACCTAGATTTGTTTAAAATCTGTCAATCTAACAATTATAAGTATTGTTGCTTGACATAATTTTTTACTACTATACCGAGGATTTCAAAATATATGGTTTTTGGTTTAAGTTACAATATCGCGAATTACGGAAACTTTTAAGGAAAAGAGTATAATTATGACTTAAAACGGTTTCTTATATTGCACAAAAAGTCCAAAAGTGTAAAGTTTTTAAAAATATATGAACATTTTCTTGTCTCTGGTGATTTTAGAGAATTTTACTTTCCCGGACGTTTTCCCGCATAGCGTGCGGGAAAGTACTACTTTGCGCACTGAGTAGCGTGCGCAAAGTGGCTACTTTGCGCACGCTCGTAGAAAAAATTGTTTGCATAGAATATATCACAACTTCTTTCTTAATGGGGGCACGATATTGCATTGTAAAGCTTAATTTTATTTACATTACTAACAAATTACTTAAAGCAGTTTTTACTGCATTTTAAATAACTAATTATAGTATGTATCTCCTTAAGAACTAATTACTGTTAAACTAGCAAATAAAAAATAATTACCTAGCGATAACTGTGTGAACATATCTTGAGTGAAATTCCGTGGCTTCTTTCAAAAACGTCAGTCCAGGGTGGGTCTCGACGACGTCTTGAACGAGAGGAATGAAGTCTTCAGGAACTAAGTATTGTCTGCGACCTCGTGTCAGAATATATACAAATCGTGAGGCTGCGTCATGACAAGTTGATGCCATTCTGAAAGATATGGAGAACATTTATAACGTTAAACCTCACCTATTTTTTTTATTTAAACAATAAACGGGACACCTTATTTGAAGATACAATATTCCAAGAAAAACAATTACCAATGAAAAATAATACAAACTACGTAAATCCAGCTATATTAAATACCTAATCGCCACAGAACATCAAAATGTCACAACTGTCCTTCTGTCCCCCGGAATAGTGAGCCTCTAAAAGGATCACTGTTCAATGCGAACGTCAAAAAAGAAGAATGAATGCATTGCTTGTGTGATGAAATTGAACAGAAAATATATAATCCAAGTAATCTTTAATCGAATTTGACTTAAGAGGAAAAGGACAATGAAGATTGCCATTAATCAGACCAAAGCATAGATCATTAGTCTCTCTTCGATCTCCAATGGTTGCAAATAAAAAACTAAGGCGACTTCGTCAAACCTATTCATCACATTAAGTTTATAAGCACAGTATTTGATACATTTATTTTCGCGAACTTTTCTAAGTGACTGTTATAGGATGGGGCCCATACTTAAAGGCCTTCAAGAGAGCAAGCATAATGACTCTACAGACAAATCGGTATATGTTCTGAAAATGAACCACATCATTTGTATAAAGCTTTCTTAACAATATATCTATAGTGTTCTCTAAATGGATTCTGTGAATTAAAGAATATACTCAAATCCTTGATAAAGTATGTCGATTTTAAAAGTTGATTCTTTACTCCATACACTCAACTAGTTTTTAACATAATATCAAAGAACACCATTTAGCAGCGTTTAATGATGTCAAACAGCTGTCAAAAATAAACTGAATAGACCCTTGATGTAATATCAATCCATCCTGTCGATTCACAAGCACACTCTTACACCAGCCCACAGAGCGATCATCAAAACTTAGTGCTTTGGGCTTAGCAATGAGTAACCTATGATTGATCCTATTAATTGCCTCTGAGAAGTCAGTATAAATCGTGTGACATCCCGTTTTGGTCATTAACTAGAAGTAAATTTTTAGTACGCCCAGGTACTATTCATGCTTTCGTTCAAAGTACGAAATCTAATTCCGATATTGCATTCGATTTTATTTCTGTCCCGCGTAACCTAGGGAATCTGTTTGATTGGAGCGTCGAGGAACGCCGCAGTAAAATTTCCCGCGCGCTGACTTCTTTCGGAGCGCGAGGGACTTCTTGTTCAGCTTGGTAGGTACGGACCCTTTTCCAGAGAAGCCTTTCGGTTGTTCAGTCCATTTTTAAAATTTGTTTTACGCCGAGTCATTTGCGGTGGATTTTGTCGGCTAACAACGTAGTGATTCCCGTATTAGCCATTGCGATTTGTTTTCGATTAAGTTTAGTGCTGTAAATATGGTAAAACTCTCCAGGCGAGGATATTTGAAATTGTTTTTTTTCTGGCGTAGGCGGCCATAGTGGTACTTGGCAGTTTTTTATGTGCCGTGTAGTTTCGCCCTCAGCTTAGGAGGTAAATTTTCCTTATAATTTGCAGATGTTCTGCGTTTCTCGGGTTTTATTTAATTGCATTTTTGTATTATTTAGCTTTTCGTTCCTATCGGACCCGATGTAATTAGGTTGATTATTTGGCGTGACGTCATCTTAATTAGAGTTTTGGTTCGAGTTGATAGTTCTTTTTACTACTCGGGTGGCCTAGTTTATTATTTAATGATTATTAGATGAACCATTTTCATTCATATCGGACTCGATTTAAGTGGCTAGATTATTCGGTGTAACGTCAAATTGATTAGAGAATAATTTAAGCTTTTGGGCTTCTACAGTTAAATGAAATAGTCGTTATGGTTTATTCGCGGGGTTTTGCGATCAGTCTAATTATGCGTTTTTATTTTGTTTCCGTCGAAATGTAATATAGATTTTTGGCAATTTTAGTAGTTCGATTTACTTGACCTATCCGAAACGATTTAGATACGAGTGTAGAATTTAACTATTGATATCGATTTCGCTTTATCAAGGGCATTTATTTTCTACAGCCATTAGTTGCGATTAATGCGAAGACCGCTAATTTCATGGAATTTATTATATGACCGGACTTAGAATCAATATGCAATGGGAATTATGGTTTTTATATTTAATTTCATTATTTAATCATGCAATCAACTTTTAGAGTTTCGTGTGGGTTGTTGATTTAAATTATTAATTAGACACTAAACCGGGAAATTCGGTTGTTAGGGGCTAGTTAATGCAGTTTCGTTTATTATTAGATACCGTACTAAGGGAAGCCCTCAGATCATGTCATAAAATGTAGAGTATATATTTTCGGCGTACTTTCGTTCATTGTCGTTTACTTTATTGAACCTTGTTCTCGATTTCTTAACTTAAAGGTAGAGGCACGCTATCTTTTTGATATTAATATTGGAAAGTCGTTCGGATTATCTATTTGCCGAACTCGTTTAGTGCGATGTTTTTATTCAAGTATATTTTGCTGCTTTTTGTTCGTTATGTGAACTTTTCACTTGAATTGTTAAAATTCGGGAAGAGTTAAGCCTTTTAATTTATAATAATATTGGAGGGTCACTCAGACCATTACAGTTTGTTTTAGTGCCTTTTGGTCTTTATTTAGATTTTACTTGAATTCTTTTGTCAATATGGTATGGAATTTATCTGCACCAGACTAGGAACAATGTACTTATTTACATTCATTTATCTTTTATTTTGTTCCTTGCTGTCATTTACTTTCTCAACGATTATTTACGTTTATTTTGCTGTGCCAAACTCGGTCCTAATTCTTGGACTGCTTATTTCCTCCTTCTAAAGGGCAGTAATTTTATTTCTAACTGATGATGTCGGCTCCTCTTGGGCGAACTTAATCTTTTTAGTTTTTTGCATAACTAATATTAAGCTATGATTGTAATATATTTCGATTGCTCTAATATAATATTACGGGGGTGCTCTTTCTCATTTATTCTTTGTTTTTTTTTTAATTAGTTTTTTTTGAAATTTTATTTAAAAATAAATGGGGAATGCCCGGTCTATTGAAACTCTGAAACTGAATTATTTTTTTGGAAAGATAGTATATAATAGCAATCGATTCACATATCGTTGTGACTCGTTACTAGGGAATGTTTCCATTCCTAGGGTCCTTCCACCCGGTTAGAACCGTTGGAACTTGGTTGTCCTTCCACCTGGCAGGAATTTGGTTGTCATTTCCCCGGGCAAGAGTTTGGAAGCCTTTTCACCAGGCGGGAACTTGAGGATTCGCCTACCTGTCGGGACTGCTGTAGATTTGGGTATAGTTTAGATTTAAAATACTGTGTCTGGAATAACTGTTACTTTTACGTTTGCAACTTTGGTTCTTATAAGTTATTGCGTCCTTCTTATCTTTGCGTGATCACGATCCCGCGCGGTAGACCAAATCCAAGTTTTCTTTTTATTATCCCCTATTTCTCGCTGGTAGTTAAGTGGTGCCTATTTCATCTTCATTACCTTAAATCTACATAGTTTTGGTCGACCACTGATAAATTTTATATTTTCCTGTTGCAAAGTTCATTATTATTAGATAGTTTAGTTTTATTGAGGTTCAAACCATCTACTATCATTGGTATCGCACCTGAAAGTATTTATATTAATATTTTGGGCCTCCTCAATTTACTTTTACACTTGTTAGTATTTATCGCTTCTTTTTGGCAAGTATCTTGGCTTATCTTGATATTTTCAAATAAATATATAGTATTGTATTTGCGGCGTTTTTATTTGGCTCGACAATTTTTCTTATCAAAACTTTTCAGCTCTTCTAGATTTGGTGGTAACCTTTTTGCGATTCTTATCTGCAAGGTTTGCTTTGAGGGGCGGCGGTCTTGCAGCACCACGAGCATTCAACATCTTTTAATCTTTACTCTTTTAGAAAAAAATAATAATATTTTTTATTACACAGCATCGCAATCGAGTCCAACTGATACTCCTGCCCCAAAACATTAAACATGACAGTCTCACGTGAGAATAGATTAAACGTGGTTGATCTGCTACCCACAAAGCTGTGCCGATATTCCTGCTACCCACAAAGCTGTGCCGATATTCACCAATAGTCCTACACTTCCAACTCAACTGACCATATATAATACTATCGAAAAGCTTCGGAATTGCTGACTGTCCGGAAATGCTTCTATAATTTTCAATACACAAACTCGCTTTTCAAGCTTTGGGAAGCTCACCTTCAGCTTGCTAAATCAATGTCACAGAGTTTACGGCCGATACTCATTTAAACATTGTAATCAGTAACTATTACATCTGATTTCTGTAGAAAAGTAATCCTAGAACAAATCGGTAATACCTTGATCATTATCAGCGAGTCTGTCCTTGTAGAACATACAGTTAAGTATTTCAAATGATTTTCTCCGGCTGCACGAAAGTGCAGAAGTTGGGTTAGGTGTTAAGAATTCGGAGCCTGACGATAAAAACGATCTTGATTGCACTGATGATGACAACGATGAAGTTGGGATGATATGTCCTGAATTCTAGAATG
>MU184997.1:28662-75293 GCA_016904865.1 Pissodes strobi | reverse complement strand
ATACCCCTGGAAATCATGAATAGTATTTTTTCTTCAATTGTGATGCTACCTAAGGTACAGTTGTATAATGACAGCTTAACTGAAGCTCATCTAAAAAGTAACTAGTAATCGTGATGATGACGGTAACACATCAATTTATTTCACATTGGTGATTCAAAAGCACCTATCAGTTGAGGTTCACTTAAGCTGTCATTAGACGACCAAGCCCTACTTTCAAGGTTAGTTTGGGTTAGATTCTCACATTAGATATTTTGGAATCCATCAGCTGATTGGTTTGTTGTAATAAATTTCTAAATTATTTCGTCTAACACTGTTACAAGCAAAAAGAAAGCTCCGGTATTCAAATAGGGAAATGATTTGATACTCATTTGTTATATTATTGTAAAATATAATGCATCATCAGAAGATTGATTAGACTATCAGTGTTACCTGTACTTACCTAGATGCTCTCTCCCCTATACCGGCAAAAGCAGCCTTGACTTTGGCTCGGACGACTTCGAGTTGCCCAAGTGATCCAGGTTTTCCCGTGGGGTAGTGAAACCTTGGAATATTAACATTTCTGTGAGCTTTGACATGCCTCTGGAGCGTTGTGTGTTGTAATGACGGTTGTTTTGGTAATGGCTGAAAAACAATAATAAAGTGTTATAAACCCTTATTGTGTACATTAATATTTTGCACAGCACTCACTCCTGAAAGTAATTCTATTAGGAAGATATGCAGGGATTTTAGTTGACATTACTTTGTGGGACATCCAAAGGAAATAATAGCATTACATAAAAACGACATTTGTTTTATTTTTGTCATAGCCACCCTAGTTCCTTAATCTAACAGATATATGTTCATATTCTCTAATGCCAAAGATGCAACTAACACAGGAATTTTGCATCATTTGAACTCTGCAGATTTTTTTTTGGTCAAGTTCAGGACCGTCCACTACAGCGCAATAATTAAAGCGTGATAAAAGCAAAACTTCTTCCTGTTTTCTTTTAGTTTCATTATAGGTGTAATTAATAACCAGTCAGAATTACCCATACTATATGTAAAATATGAGAATTACAATGGATAAACACAGAGTATTATTGGTTTAAAACAAATAATTTCCCTAGAAAATACACAAACTAAGGAATTTATGTTTGAATAAATAAATGCGGAACTTTGTATCCATCAACGCATGTTATAGCTGTTATTTTCATTGATCTGTTTAGAATCTGTTTTTTTAAAACGTGCTATGTAAATTAACATATAACGAAAATTATGGAATTAAATGCAAATATTTACAGATATATTCAATGTAATATTTATATCTTGTTATCTAGTCCGGAATTCATTTAAAAAAACATAAAATTATAAAGATAATAATTAGTAACATTGAAATACTCCTTCAAAATGGCAAATTATTTTAAATTAGCACAATTTGTTCAACAAAAAATGATATACCTAATAGATATGGAAGACAGGAAACAATTAATTTATTCCTCCCACAATACTTCTAGTGAATGTCAGGATACAGGTGCGATATCTTTTTCGATATTCGTAACATTTTACTTACGTATATGCCAAGACAACTACTAGTATTATTAGCATATACAGATAGGTAATTTATTTTAGTTTTTTTATGTGGTTAGTAAATATTATTCTTGTCTGAGAAATTACTTTCAGATGAATATTGTGGCACGTCTTTCGTTGCAATCTAGCAATTATTTTTAAAGAAATAAATAGATTGTTATGTTGATTCTATATATCTTTACTGGGCGCTTTCAAATACAATAAGCTTAAGGTAATACCACCTTAGCAACATATTTTACATGGAGACAAGTTGTAAATAAAAAAAATAGGTTTTTTTTTGTAGTGTCGCTTACCCACTTAAAAGAAATTATAATAATCAAACTAAGCTTTCCTGAACGTAGACATAACTTCCTAATTAATCGCCCATTTCATAAATTTATAGATAGCTGATTTAGGTATTACGCGTATTTTACAGGGGGATATTTTTTAAGTGGTAATTTGTAATTTCAAGATATCAAATCTAATAGAAAGTTAATCTTGTCTCGTTTTAAACATTCAAGTTACCGTTTTATTTTAAATATTGTCACCAGAGAAATCCTGAAATTTTACAAAATAATAGGGGAACGTAGGGTAATAAGGTACACAAATTTGATATTTTTACCCCAAAAATTAATTATCAAGAAATATGTGCAATTTGATAATATCCTCATGCTTATATGATAGATATTGTGTTATTTGTAACTTACGAAGGTTAAATTGAGATTTACATATCTTTTTTTAAACAAAATGTCTAAGTTCTTATTATCCCAGCATTAAGTTCTTATTAATCCTGCTGGGGTATCAACAACTTATCTGGAAATGTTCCTTTTAACCAGCAAAAATGGAATTCAATCTGACAAACTGTTTTTTTTATTTATAGTTAATAATTTAAAACCAGGTTAGGTAAAAAATAACACTAATGTAATTTTTTTAATTGCAAGATCAGATAGATCTAATATTTAGATTTTACAAAGTAGAAATATTTTGATCAAAAAAAAAAAAAAAAAAGTTAAGAGGCCTAATGGTCAACAGAACTATATTTTTGTAAACTTAATTTTTTTTGCATGAAATATTAAGATATTTTCCAGATCCTTTTGGTCAGTTGCTAAAGCTGTCAATCTTGCTCAAATACGTCAATCCCACCACTGACCTAACATGATGACTCGACAGAGGAAACGGCCAAAGAAAAAGCGAACATTTTTGCCGAAATATTTGCATCAAATTCTACCTTAGATCATCAAGGAAAGACTTCCCCAACTATCCCACTTCGCCAACGCGAACTGAAACGAATACTCAAAAGCCTAGACACTAACAAGGCCACAGGACGGAAAGAAATGTACTGCTGAACTATCAGCTCCACTATGCAGGCTTTTCTCCCTATCATATAGAACTGCATGCTTTCCTTCTAGCTGGAAATGCGTTCAAGTGCAACCAATCCCGAAGAAAAGTAAAAAAAAAAACGATTACAAATAACTACCGTCCAAATGCCTTAGTTCCCCTCATATCCAAAGTTATGGAGAAACTGATCAACGAACAGCTCTTAAAATATCTCACATCGGCAGGCATCATAAGCGATCGCCAATATGGCTTCCGCAATCAAAGATCAATGGGAGATCTCCTGACTTACCTACCTGTGGACCAAAGCCATCGAGAGCTACGACGCGACAAATCTCGTGCAGTGGCTCTGGGCATACCCAAGGCATTTGATAGGGTGTGGCATGACGGATTGTTAAGCAAATTGACAGCATATGGACTACCACCAGCACTGATTCTATGGTTTTTTAATTTCTTAAAGGATCAAAGGATCCGAGTTGGTATTGATGGACATCTCTCGGAGGAATTTAAAATCAATGTCGGAGTCCCTGGAGGGTATATATTATCTCCCACACTGTTCCTGTTCTATATAAACGATCTGTTAGATAGGACAAACAATTCTATTTACAGACGAAAGCACTCATATATCCTCATTCATATCGCGGACTCCAATGACTGCTGCATTTCCAACGCGAGCACGAAAATCAGACTGCTGCCATCAATGGGGATATGAACGCCATCCTGGAAAGGGGTGAGGAAAATAATGTTCAGTTTAACGCATGATTGACTCAAGCAGCTGTCTTCTCAAAAAAAGCAAACACCACAGGACCTCAAGGACCTGCTGACTTATCAATGACAGGACAAACACTGACTTTGGGCTCGTCCATAAGCTTGCTGGGCATCAGCGTAGAAAACAACATGTCTTGGCATACTCACGCCACCAAAATCGTCAAGGCAGCAGCACAAAAGCTAGGAGCACTCTATAGAGCAAAAAAGTTATATAAACCTCATCAGCTCTTACTGCTCTATAAGGCCCAGATAAGACCATCTCTGGAATACTATCCCCATGTGTGGAGCTCGGCACCCAAACACTTGCCAAGATATTGGACTCTATACAGGGAAGAGCAGTCAGTCTTGTGGATTCCTCAGAGTCGACTAAAGGCCTTGATAGCTTCGAATATCGAAGAAAAGTGGCGGACCTATCTCTTTACTGTCGATACTACTACGGAAGATATTCGAATGAGCTGGCACTTGATTCCATCCAGAGTTGTGCCAAACAGAAACACCGGTCAGACACAAGCTGCTCAACATACGATTCAGTTGCGAACACCTAGGACGTCCCTGCTGCGGGACTTCTTTGTCTGGAGGACTGCCTCGCACTGGAATGGACTTCTGAGTTACGTCTTTCTCAAAAACTATAATCTACAGCGCTTCAAGTCCAACGTCCACCATCTTCGCACACGCACCGCTTGTTGAGTAGCATAGCATTTTCCTTTTGTGTGTGTGCCGAACATAAAAAAGAGAAAGTGAGTTTAGAATCTTTTTAAATCCACTTCTAAAAGATTTATATTCGATTCGAATATTATGAACTTCATTAACATGAAAAGGATGTGTCCATTTTTAAAGGACCTTAGAAAATAAAGTTTTGATTAACAGCTTCTTCAGCTGCATAATAATTCAACTTTTATTAAAGTTAAATTTTTCTTGGTTCTTATTACCCGAGGTGGTAAGTCCTTATGACCCCCAAAAAATCACCAATGTCTTTAGTTTGATGTGTTCCTTGGTCAAGATTGTATTACACAGGCCTAATTTTTCAAACTTTGGAGGCTTTTTTCGGCTCAATTATGGTTCATCAAAAGTTTTTTTCTTAAAGTACTCTATAAAACGTTTCCTTTCTGATGAAAAAAGGAACATTTGCAAAATCGAGGGGACTCAAATGTCACAAGACCCATCATAGGACCATAGAAAATAAAAGTTTAAAAGTTTTGATTAACAGTTTCTTCAGCTACATGGTAATTCAAGAAACAGTTAAAAGTTACATTTTTCTTGGTTCTTATTATTCGAGGTGGTAAGTTCTTACTACCATTAAAAAACATTTAGTGGGGCAAAAAGAACGACTTTTTAAAAACAACCTTTAATGTGAACCTTTATGACAGAAGAGAAAACTTTGGTATGGAAATTTATTTCTTTAAAATCCACCATCTAAAATTACTAAATCAGAGACATGTGCGTCATCTGAATTTGTGTTTCTGCTAAAACATTTTTTTTAATAGTGGCTTATACTGTGGCTGCAAATATGGCAGTAATATGCTTCCACTAGTTTTCCTGAATGTTTAAGCTATTTTTATTTTAGGAATTTGATCACTTTTTTCTTCATGCTATTATTGCCACAGGTTCCACTACCAGGTATTTTCGATAAATTTCTAGAAACGACATTCTCGTAAAATTATTTTCCTTAAGCCCAATTCAGACGCTGCGAGTAGTGTAGTTGAGTAATTTAGTATTTGACCTACAACAATTTTAGTCGAGTCCACTTGCTGTCGAGCCAACGATCGAGTTTAGTAAATAGTATAGTCTTTTTTTCGGTCGAGTGCTTACATCTACTATATTTTTAGCTCATTTGAATATCCACTGAACTAGTGCAGATAGATGCGGCGGCTTTTAAGTTCTAAAGTATTTTGTAGTTATAAAACTGACAAGGCCGTCGGAAGGCACTACCTTACAATCCGTGGAAGAATATGTTAATCGAAATAGAAAATACAAAAATTAGCCCATGAGTCAAGCAGTATATGCACATTTGCAAGAAGATATGGCAATAGAAAATTTTTGTCAAAAATAAATAGTTTATAGTGTCAGTTTTTAAATAACAATTTTAAATTTGCGTAGCAAAATATTAAATAACACCTCTAACCACTAACCCAAACTAAAACAATTAAAAGCTCCAAGCTCATTTTTCTACTGATCCAATTCCTTACCCATATACGCCGATGTCTTCGCATTTTTTTAAAAAAATATTCTTTCAATTCTGTTAATAAGAAGTTGCAAGACCGATCGCTTCGCAATCTGCCTTTTCCGATTATACATATTTAACAAACACTAATCGACTTTACTAAACTAGCGACATGTAGACAGCTGATATTACTCGGCCTCTTGACATTACATACAATATGGAGACTCGAGTTCATTACTCTACTTGCCTTTATCCTGTATTACTCGCTGCGTCTGAACTGGGCTTTATAATGACTTTATTCTCCCAATACTTTTCTCATTTGATACACCTTTCTCTATAAAGGTGAAAGATAGACCCAATGAACCCCATCGTATATTTCCATAACTCCCGAATTGTAAAAAGTATTAATAATGTTGACTCCTGATTTCACACCTTTAAGTTAATAGTTTGAATCGGAACATTCGGAACCGACGACTATAATTCCAAACTCGCCACATATACAGCCTTCCCATATAGATGTAATGAACAGTATGTGAGATAGAAACACCCTATACCAATTCTATTAATAATCTAATATACCCTAAATCTCCCATAACAATGAACCAAACATGATGATTAAACTTCTAGGTATATGAGTATCCTTGTCCATTTGGATGCTTTAAAGAAAGTAATATTGGCTTTGGGTGGTGACCTATATGATATTTTTACGTACTAGAGGCCGTCGCCGTCGGTGAAATTCAGCTAGACGTATACCTGCCTAGGCTGAATTTCACCGAACTCAATTTAAACAGAATACTAATAAAATCCTTACTGATATCCCCCTGCGAGATGATATTTTTAACAACGTATACAAAAAAAGATTGTAGGTATTAAAATAGATATGCATAAAAAACTAACAAGTAATATAATCGACATTAAAACATTGCATAACAAATTATCATGCCTAACATGCCTCGTGTAGGCCCACCTAAGGCGTGGGAGTCAAGTTAAAATTTAAATTTAATTTTATTCACAAATATACACAGACAGGCCGAAGTCAAGGCCGAAAGTTTATTTATTTTTCTGGTAAATCAAATAATTCCTGTGAAGATCTGAACCATATGCGCGCCTTTGGAATTAAAAATATGCACATGATATATTGAATATCGCGAAATGAGGACTGCTAAGCAACTTTATGCAAAAACGAGCAATTATGTTGTGCAGTAGTTTATTTTATGGGATACTATTTTTGACATTTATTTCCCCATAATTTGGAAGTATTTAAAGTGAAATTTATGAAAACGTTGTATCAAATATGTTAATATATGTATACGCTAGTTTTAAAATCTTGAATAAAATAAAAACGTTACTTCCATGCTAAAAAGGTAAAATTACACAAACTCTATAAATAAAAGAAAATTACTACCTTTACAGGATAATAATAAAATATACCCAATAAAATTTCGTTGTAAAGCCAACTAATTTAGTAAGATAGTCATTTGCATGCCAAATTATTAAATGCTGGAAATGACGAACTACAGATTCAATACAATAAGATTTTGTTGAAATGTTCTCACATATTAATCACTATTTCGCGTTGGCGACATTCGTTTACCATACAATAAATTTTCTAGGAAATAGGTTGGCATGTATAACTTTTACTTTAAAAGTAATCCCATAAGACGAATAAGAGATAAACGTGACCACTTAGTAGGCCATTCTAAAATATTGTTACGGGTAGCAACCATACGAATGTTCTTGTGCTACGCTATAGAACTAGCCGCCTTGCCTCGTCTATCATCGCCGCGCCGGCCGGGAAGATTCAGGAACGCTACAATTATCTCGATGCTCTGGTCGAGAATCATATAGAGTGGCCTCGCTTCTTCCCGAGTATTCGTGATAGACTTTAGATCGTATATAAATAGCGGATAGCGGCGAATTGTGGTGTTAGTTAAGCCTTGAGTGTTGAGTTGTAATGAACTAGTTGTAAAGGCATAAAAGTAATTTAGTGTGTTTAATTGTATTCAGTTAATAAGAAAAAGAGATTATTCGTTTAAAATAGTAAAAGTTGTGACTTCGTTCAGAACACACGGGAAAAACTTAGCATTTGATGTGTCAGAAGTGGGGTTGTGAAAAGACGGGACTTGGCAAGTGTTCTTCGAGGAGAAAAGAGGGTACAAGTACGTTAACGAGGCCGTTTTGACCGGTGGATTCTGAGAACATTTTATAACATTCTATGGTCAATACAAGACAACAAACGGCAGAAATGGACCAAATAAATAAAATGTTGGCCGATTTCATGGAAAATCTAAATGCTGAGAGGCAAGCGGATCGGGAAGAAATGCAAGCAGAACAGGGCCGGCTTGAGACAATTTTACAAGACCAAGAAGATAAAAGGAAAACAGAACGGGACGACCGGCTTCAGAAAATTTTGCAAGACCCAGAAGACAAAAGACAAGCAGAGCAGTACCGGCTTCAGAAAATTTTACAAGACCAAGAAGATAAAAGGCAAACAACAGCAGAGGACGGAATTCAGAAAGATTCAGGAAGAGAAAAGGCAAGCAGAGCAGAACCAGCTGCACAAATGGATGCCGAATGTAATATTGGACGGACAAAATGAGAAATTTGAAAAAGTGGGAAACGTACAAAAAGAAGTTGGAAATGTACAAAAACAAGTTGGAAATGTACACAAAGAAGTTGGAAATGTACAAAAAGAAGTCGGAAATATACAAAAAAAGTAGGAGACGTACCGAAAGAAATGAAGAAACTACAAGCAGAAGTTACCAGACTAAAATATCAAGGACCCACCGAGAGGGTATTCGCCACAGGACAAAATATAAAACCTCCAACGTATGACGGTCAAACATCCTGGACAATGTACAGAAAACAATTTGAAGCAGCTGCTGTTGCTAACGGTTGGAATAATGAAGAAATGGCTGCATCACTAGTGGTAGCGCTTCGTGGGTCTGCCCTAGAACTACTGCAGACCATTCCCATCAGCCAACAGGGGAAATATGACATATTTGTAGCTGGCGAAATTTTGAGGAAATTAACGGAAGTTCTTCAGGCCACGGGGACATTCCGGGAGCCAATAGAAGATAGGCCACGTAACCAAAATACATCGAATCAGTGCTATAGATGTGGCAGGACTGGGCATTTCAAAAGAGAGTGCCGAGTAGAACAAATCAGGAAAACTTCAGTTAGTCAACATTGCGGGGCGGGTGTTGGCTAAAGAAGATAAAGCCCCCAGGATCGCATCCATAAAAAGTCTAGTAAAAAACGCCGCCAGTCTTACTATTAAAGGAAAGATCAACGGAAAAGCCATTACAATTACTGTTGACACTGGTGCGGCGGTATCTTTGGTAAAGTCCAACTGAGTAAATAGAGCAGAAGTCCTACCCATATCGAAGAATGTTCTTTTACGTACGGTTACCGGTGAGACTGCTGAGGGACTTGGAGAAATAGCTGTGAAAATAACTGAGATGGGCGAAATTTTGAAGAACTTCAACTGGGACGAATTAAATTACACCACAGAGTGTTAGCAGCCGACATAGAAGACGAATTTATTTTGGGGACGGATCTTATCGGTCAACATGGATTTTCTTTTAACAATAAACTTAACCTTCTGAAGTTTGGCACCGAAGAGTTCATCCTTACCAAAACAAACTATGACACAACAACTAAAGTAGTGGCGGCATGCACTGTCAGAATAACCGGAAATACCGAGCAGATAATTTTTGGGAAATTGGAAGATTTTGGAGGCTGCATCGGACTTATTCAACACAACGATTTGCCTTGCAAACATCTTGTAGGCAAAGCACTAGTCAAAACCGACTGCGAAATACCGATAAGGATAGCAAATATTTCATCCAATTCAATCAAAATCAATAAAGGAGATGTGATAGCCACTTGCGAGCCGGTGCAGTGGGTAACCAGTTGCGAAACGCAGTCAGAAGTAATACCCTAAACGTCACCTAAGGTAGTCCTAGAACATTTCCAAAAATTGCAATACTGGAAGAACGAACATCATAAAACATAAAATCCACACTGGAAATGCTCACCCCATACGGCAGCATCCTCGGAGGCTACCAGTGACGAAGCAGCAATTAATCACATTAGTCAACAAAATGCTTGACGATTGAATTATTGAGGAATCATCAAGCCCGTGGTCATCTCCTGTTGTTTTAGTAACCAAGTAGGATGTGACTACCAGATTCTACGTGGACTATAGAAAGCTCAATGACGTCACCAAGAAAGACAGCTACCCACTTCTCAGAATTGATGACACGTTGACGACACTAACAGGTTCTCATTGGTTCTCAACATTCGATTAAATCGAGAGCGGCTACTGGCAAGTGGGCATCGACGAACACGATAAGGAAAAGACTGCCTTTTCTAACGAAAGTGGTTTATATCAGTTTAAAGTTATGCCCTTCGGACTAAGCAATGCTCCCGCTACTTTCGAGCGTCTTATGGAAGATGTTCTACGAGGCCTCACTTGGAAGCAGGAGAAGAACGAGTTATCGAATACTACAGTCGAACACTTTCGAAACCTGAACGTAACTACTGTGTAACCCGAAAAGAGCTTTTGGCAATAATAGTACGGTATCTTGAGCATTTCCATCAATATCTGTATGGACAAGAATTTCTGATAAGGGCTGATCATTCAGCCCTTAAATGACATTTGGATATGAAAGCCTGAAGGACAGGTAGCCAAATGGCTTGAAAAGTTACAACAATATATCTTTACGATTAAGCACAGGGCAGGGAGATTGCATAATGATGCAGATGCTTTATCCAGAAGGCCATGCGAGGATAATTGTAAGCATTCCCAAAGAATAGATCAACGAGAAGGAATTACTCTCAGGCGCCAGAGAGAGATTTCAACTAAAGGATTTGCCTTTAAAATTCTGTGAGTGGTGGAAAATGGACTTAAAAGAGCCTGGGAAAGCGCCAATGGAAAAGTAGTGAAGACACAGTTAGTGGTACTAAGGAGGAAGGTATCGGAAGTTCTGGAAGAAGTTCATAATGGAAAGTCTGGTGCTCATCTCGGAGTGAACAAAACGATTGACAAGATCCGCGACAGAATTTACTGGGTCAACTACTGCCAGGATGTGAAATCAAGGTGTTGGCAGTGCTCAACCTCTGCCGCAAGTCAAGGACCCCAAACAAGATCTAGGGGCAAAATGAAACAGTGTAATGTGGGCCTACCGTTTGAACGTAGCTGGCCCTTTTCCAGAAACAAATAATGCTAACAAGTACATTTTAGTGGCAATTGATTACTTCAGTAACTGGCCTGAAGTCTTTGCGACCTCCAATCAAGAAGCTGTTACCATAGCACGAATACCTTATTCAGCAGATTTGGTGTTCCGTTAGAGTTGCACTCGGATCAAGGACGCAACTTCGATTCCAAGGTTTTCCAGAAAGTCTTTGATTTACTCAACATCCATAAAACACGGGCCACCGCCTTACATCCATAATCAGACGGCATGGTTGAGAGGTTTAACATGACCATTGAAGAACATTTGTTGAAGGTCGTAGATGAACATCAGAAGGATTGGGACCAACACATACCACTATTAATGATGGCCTATAGATCAGCAGTCCATGACACGACAGGACTAACACGCCAGACAACCAGGATATGAAAATTCAAGACTACGCGGACTCGCTTAAGGAAAAGTTACTATACGTCCATGAATTCGTCAGAGAAAACACGGAGAAAGCCAGCGACCGAATGAAGACACGATATGATCTCAAAGCTAATTCTATGGGATTTCAGATGAACGATAAAGTCTGGTTATATAATCGGCAAAGGAAGAAAAGATCTCCCAAGCTAACGCCAGTATGGGAAGGGCCCTATACAGTCATCAAAATAATTAATGACGTAGTGTATAGAATTCAACGTAGCCCCAGAAGCAAACTAAAAGTTGTCCACCTCGACAGGCTGAAAGCATATCACAGACATGAAGTAGCTGATCGGGACGATCAGGATTAAGAGGGAAGCAATGTTACGGCTAGCAACCATACGAATGTTTTTATGCTACCCTATAGAACTAGCCGCCTTGCCTTGTCTATGTATGAGTCATCGCCGCGCCGGCCGCGAAGATTCAGGAACGCTAGAATTATCTCGATGCCCTGATCGAGAATCACATTAAGTGACCTCGCTTCTTTCCGAGTATTCGTGATAGACTTTAGATCGGCGAATTGTGGTTAGTTAAGCCTTGAGTGTTGAATTGCAATGAGCTATTCGTTGTAAAGTCATAAGAGTAGTTTAGTCAGTTTAATTGTATACAGTGATTAAGAATAAAGAGAGAATTAGTTTAAATTAGTAAAAGTTGTGATTTCTTTCAGAACCCACGGGAAAAACGTAACATTTTCTCTCTATCCACAGGAAATCTTTGATCAAGACTCGCCAGTATTAGAAATTCATACCAGCGCCATTTTTTGATAGGTAAACATCCTACGTGGCGGTGTGATGGTAAATTTAGGCAAATGAGACGGAAATGTGTAAGCGGATGTGACATCATAACCATGCGCAGTGAATAGGTTAAGTAGTACGTGTGGGAGTGCTTTTCAATATTTGGTACAGGAATTTGGCTGAATTCCACACGTTATTTTTAAATGCTGCACAAAAAAAAAACGACAATTATTTTTGTGTAGATTGTTGCAACATTTTAAAAAGGCAAAAAATTATAGGCTATGATAATTTACCAAAGGAACAAGATGCAATTAAATAATTAAAAGAAAAAATGACGAATTCAAGCACCTAATATGGAGATACTGAAACTAGGTTATATACAGTTAAAACCCAAAGAAAAAAATAGCACTAAAAGAATCATTTACCCACAAAGCCGTAGACCGCCAGAAGGCGCGACTGCCAGAGTCCAAAGATTCTATTGAATAAACTGTGCTATTGGCTTGTGATTACTAGTGAATCGGCAGCATGTTTTAAATTCGCGATCCGTATCTGGAAGACACCGTTGCCAGACTGTATTATTTTACAGTCATGTCTACGGATGCATGAATATTAAACATGCCCATGGGTTATTTTATTTAGTGTATTAATTTTATAATAATTATTTGTAAAATAATAGTAGTACTATTTAAATAGTTTAAAACCTTTGTGAATCTACCATATTTAAATATAAGTATATTTATCTATATTTCATTTATGCCATTTTTTGCAAAACATCTAAGTCTGTCGATTAGGTCACAGACTAAGGGCCACTACTTTGAATTCCGATTAATCACTGCTAAACTAGTAAATTTTAGATAACGGAAAACATATGCAAGAATAACATACAACTTACCTGAGGTTTACTAATTTGTGGGATAGGCGCTCGCGCCCGTTTATCGAGCAACAGATCGCTTGGACATCGTTCGAAGATGAGCACTCTTTCAGCTACGGAGCCACGTGTCAAAAACGGTCTTACGGGATTAGACGCCGTTTGCCGTAGGTGCAGTCTTTGGCTTGAAGTCAATTCTGGATGAGGTACCTAAAATTAACGAAATTGGGCATGGTAGTATTAATATTATGAGTTGATAATAGATACTATGAAGTTAACAACTTAGAGGCTTATCTATTTGAAATATTTGAGTTAGTCTGGCCTTCACACTTCACCGTGTAAAGACGAAGAACAGATATTTTCTCAAAAAATATTTAATTTTAAGGAGTACCTAAACAGTTCATAATTTAACTGCCTTTTGATTGGCAGCAAACAAAGGAACGAAGAACGTCTGACCGAAGACGCATTAAGCATTAATAAGGGTCGAGATGTAACCCCTTATCAGTTAGTCAAGAGCCTAATCAAGGACAGAATGATTCAATTACATTTAGCCATCCTTCACTAGAAATTCAATGAGGGTTGTCGCACACTTGTCGGATACGTCCCGTTACGACGACGCCGACGTGACGGCCGTCGAAAAACTGTAAAGATACAATACACAAAAGTTGTCCGTTGCATCCAATGATTTATTGCCACTGTTGTGGAGGGTTTCCCTATCTGAATACCAACTTCGATTAGGTTATTGTCAAACTGAATACAAGTCATATTTTGAACTTTTAACTAAAAAATCATTGATTTATGTTAAAAAAATAAATTAACTTATTAAATTGAATTTTTTTGTTTCATTGTCCACGATTTTGAAATCTGAATATTTGACGATTTCCCGATTTTACGGAACGATTTATTTCTTAAAGACCTTTCACATTAGATTTTGCTCAGGCCGACATCATTAGAAATGTTCGACTTACAACTAGCCCCACTATTGTGGGTAGATCGGTCTACTCAAATAAGACAAAAGGGTACAGTGGAAAAACGAACTAAGTCACATTTCCATATGAAACTTTTTTATTATTGATTTCACAGAAAATTTTATTCTTGATAAAAGTTGGTGCTTTGAAAAAAACTGATTTTGACAATGCTAAATGAAGAATAAGTTATACAGGGTATTTAAAAAACACAAAAATGATGGTTAAAAAAACAAAAACTTTGGAATATCGGAAAACCTTCTACAGAAAAAATAAAGCTCCTATCAAGATAAAAATAAAAGTCAAATAACATTTTTTTTTTCAAAAGTGCATCGTTGCTGAAAAAAATAAGGACAAAATTAAGAAAAGGAGGGATTTTCCAATAATTGACATGGATTTTCTGCGCAACGGTGCACTTTGGAAAAAATGGTATTTGACTTTTATTTTTATCTTAATAGGAGCTTTAATTTTTCTGTAGGTTTTCCGATATTTCAAAGTTTTTGTTTTTTTAACCATCATTTTTGTATTTTTTAAATACCCTGTATAACTTATCCTTAATTTAGCATTTTCAAAATTAGTTTTTTTCCAAGCTCCAACTTTTATCAAGAATAAAATTTTCTGTGAAATCAATAATAAAAAAGTTTCCCATGGAAATGTGACAGCTCGTTTTTCCCCTGTATCCTTCCATGAGTCCGCTTATCCAACCCATACGAGGCCGTTGAAAATTACTTTGCAGAAATGGTTTTTAGTCTACGTTACTACTAAGAAACATGATTTGATTCAGATTGTAAAATGTGGCGTTCAAACTAGGAGGTATGACCAAATTTTTATAAGAAAAATTGTTCAATTTCTGTATATTTTAGTACCATCGAATAATTCGTTGCACTTTTTTACACAAAAAGATAACTTCTATTACAATGTTCAGAAATCAACCATTTTAGAGAAAAGCAAAAATTAAAGATTCAATAATAGTTCAAAATTTTGTAATAATAATTAACAATTAGAAAACGATATCAACACTTTCAATCAAAATAATTGTGTCAACAACTATCACTAATTACAAATTACAATATATGCCGAAAATGTCCCCTATTCAATTCAATCAATACTTTAACTCTATTTATCATTTATCTTTTTCTGATTCTGCTAAATATCCCTGGTGAAATTTCTTATTATCTCACAACAAATTTTAACTCGCATTTACTAAAGACTTCATATATTCCCAAATACAATCTAACGGTTAAGATCTGGCGATCGAGCTGGCATCTGTTGAGGCCATTACAATCAATCCATCTCGCAGGAAAGACTTCGATAAGGTGATTTCTAACTAAGATGCTAAAGTGTGCCGGGACACCATCATGCATGAACCACAGAGCTTTTGTTTCATATGGTACATCATACCAGTAATTTTAAACATTTTGCAGAAAATCTAAATAAATGGGTCCGGAAAGTATGTTGGGCTACACGTAAGGTTCTATTAAGAACATCAGTCCAATACATCTGGTACAGTCATATCTTGCAGATAGACAACAGTGTACAGAGGATTGTGACTCCACTGGCAGGAAGATGCGCTCAAACCTGGAAACGATAAAAACGAGGGTACCCCAAGGATCTTTGCTGGGACCACTTTGCTATATAATATACACAAATGAAATTTCACACGTAATCAATCACTCTATAGTTCAATTTGAAGATGACACTTCAGTCATTTTTTCCTTAGAGGAAAATATGAACCAAAATACTACAATTTTTGAAACTCTTAAATCATTGGAAGATTGGTTTACTGCCAATAACTTAATATTAAACATAAATAAAACTCAATTAATTAAATTTTCTTATAAACTTAATAATGAACCACCAACTTTTACAAATCAAGGACAAACTATTTCGGCAGTGAGATCAGCATCGGGTTTCCTTGGACTCTCGCTTGGACTGGAGGCCACATATCGATGGGCTGTCTTCAACTGTGGCTAAATATGCGTACACTCTGAGAGTGCTTGCAAGCAGCGTGTACTGTGAGGCCTCTCTGATTGCATATCATGTACACATACATTCAAGAATTAGATATGGGATCGTGCTTTGGGGAAACGGCTCTGATGTTGGTAGGGTTCTGATTCTGTAGAAGCGATGTGAATGCTTGGCTTGGGACAACGGCTGTCTTGTAGGCAGCTTTTAAGGCGCCTTGGTATCCTTACAGTCGTTTCTACTTACATTTTGGAGGAGGCAGTTTTTGTGAAGTCTTATGAGGAGTTATTTTCTGACCATACAAGATCACATTCCCATGATACTAGGAATAGATCCCATCTAGTTTACAACAGAACTCATCTCTCGTATATTCAACAAAATATCCACTGTTCAATAATCAAAATTTTTAATAAACTTCCAGGAAGACTGAGTCTACTTTCTTTAGATAAATTCAAAAATATACTTAAAATACTTCTTGTCGAAAAAGACTTCTATGCATGCGGTGAAGGAATTTTTTCAGGACACATTTAATTAGGTATCAACATTGTCTGTTTTATTCTTTTTTTTTGTTTCTTGTATCGGCTTCAAGTGCGCCATCTTGACTATCTTAAATGTTCGTTAAACTTTCATTACTTGTATACTTGTATCGTATTTTAGTCTGTGTTAGTTTATATGCTGTACTGTTACATTTTAAATCTGTACTCTAGCTTAATTTTATTGTAATTTTTATTACTCATGTACTATTAGCTTTTATTACTTTTGATATGTTCTACACCCTATGGGTTATTTTATAAAGAACGAATAAAGATTCAAGTTCAAGTTCAAACATTTGTGGAAAATCTATTTTGATGATGAGACTCAAAAATGACAGGTGGATTTTCATTGACCCACATATGAATATTATCAAAATTAATGATACCGTTATGATTAGACTGATTCATCTGTGAAAAGGATCCTTTTTAAAAACAAATTGTCTTCTCGGCATCTCTGTCTTAACCACTCACAGAAGATTAGCCTTGGTTGCAAGTGTTCGTGTTTCAAGGCTTGAAGTTCGGATCGCCCCAGACATTTTATTAGGTTTAAATGACTCTGTTTCCCTAAGTCGCTGATGGATGCTGCGAAAAAAGCGGGTACCAGGAATAAGCCGATTGGGAAAAGCTTCCTCATACATTAATTTGCTTGGCTTTATGCGAATTGCCATTGGCTTTTCCGTAAAAGATCTGGAAACGAATATTCCATCATATAGTACTACATACCATAATATTGCAACGAGGCTTTTGAGACAAACGTCAAACTAATTTTTACTAATGATAATGACACACTCGTTATTTTCCGACATTTTTATACCAACGCTGAAGTAGTATGACATGCTAGTCATCTTTTAAAACTATTTTCCCTAAAATGGTTAATTTTGAGCATTGTAGTAAGAGCCACTCAAGCTAATGAATAATATGCCTTGACCGGTCTCAGACTTTCCATCCATTTTTAACGAGACTATTAATTACATGATGTAATTAAAATTTTTGTGCAGTTACAATTAAAGTTCGCTTATAATTTTGCTTATTTTAACTACCTGTTGTTCGGGTCTTTTCGGCGTACTCTTTAATCCCCATTTGGTTGAGCCCTCTAAACATTTTTCTGCTTCCGGGATTGTGTGTTTGGTTGGTATTTGAGTAATTATGAGTTCTTCGTTTACCACGTCACCATTCTTGAGCGCATTTATCAGCCTTTTTTCCTCAAGTGCTACCTGCAACAACAAAAATAATGACAAATATTATAATGGAGCGTAGTTAACCGAACTATAAGTACAATTAAATAATGCCAGGTTCAAAAACCTCAGAGAAACTGATGCATTGATGTAAATAGATTAATGTTATTAAAAGAATATGATCAGGAGGAAACTTAGAGTGATGTAAAATTTTCATTATTTATTCTTAGCATCATTATATGCTTGGTTATATCTCTAGCATTGAGCGCAAACATAATGAAAGTGTACCTGTCTTCCAATCTTTTGAAGCATTTTTTTTCCACGACCCTATCAGACAGTGACACTTTATTCTCTCTTAACCTACTTCCAAAGTATGTATTTTCCTCCCGGTGGAAGACAAATAATTTTTCCTCTCTAGGGAGGCAAAATACTTTACGTTCCGCAAGAGGCAAACGTGTCAATGACATGCTGAAATCAATAAACATTTCATGATAAAAATACGTTTTCATAAAAAAATTAAATTAAACCTTGAATTAAACACATTCATGTGGAGTAAACAGCCTTTTCATTCAGCAGTTTTTGATTATTGCGCCTTAGAATATTTTTTATCTGTATGTGTCATATTCATTAAAGTTTTTAGCTATTTAGGTAATGTATGTACTGGGATATCTCAAGATACCTTTAGGTTGGGTATAATACATTTATAAAAACGAATCCAGTTGTCTTCGTGATTATTATTGTATATTTAGAACTGTTATTTAAATTAGATCTCTGTTGTAGTACTTTGATGATAACTTTTTTATGTTTCCTGTTGTGCATTGAAATGCATATGATAACTAGACTTAGGCAATTAGGCACTTGAAAATGTAGCATTCATGCACATAAATATGCGAAGTTTTTGTCAATAATATGAACACAAAACTGAAAACATGCAAAAATACACCACAAATAATGATAAATTGCATTTACTAATTCATTTAAAAGGTAAAATTAATTACAACATACTCATTTATTAATTCCATTTACTAAATTATTAAACAATAATTATTATTATTATATTATAATTAAAGCAGGTAATGGAATAAACTTATACCCCTATACAGAATATTAATGAACTTACGCATTACTAAAATTATATATAATTAACGGTTTTTCAAAATTTTCAATTAACAATTTATGTACTTGTATGTCGAAAAGTTACATTCAACGTTTACGGATGTAAGAGGAAAATTTCTTAAATTTGTTCAAATATCTGGATTCATGTTCAGATTTTCTGAAAAATTTCCATTCAACACTGGTCAAAGTAGCGACCAGAGTTTTGAAATTCATAACAAACTGATTAAAGTGCAATGGGCCTATAATGAATTATTAACCAGTGAAATTTCGCCCTTTTTGTGTACAGGCAGAATTACTGCTCTTTTTAAAACCTACCAAAAGTAGCCTTATTGAAAGGATAGATAAGAGGGGTTTTTATATTTACTGCACAATCCACAATCGGACTCCATGAGATCTCGTCTGTAGCACAAGATTTCTTATCAGATACAGACTTTAGAATTTTAGTTACTTCGATATCACTTACGTGTGTCAGAAAAATTGTTTGAGCAGTGACCACAAAGATCAAGCTAACATTTAGGTCCAATTTAGAACTGTCAACCAAGTAAGTTACTTACAGACTCTGCAAAGAAGGCATAAATATGTTAACGATTTGGGCCTCACCTGTCACCTCTATATCATTCGAAGAAAGCTGCTCTGGGATGGACTTATTTTTGATTTATTGTTGGTTTATAATTTTCTAGGCACATTTGGTAATATTATTTTAATTTTCCAGATTACCTTATTTCATTATATTCTTACTAAATTGTTTAATATTAATTGATTTTGAACTGTTGGGAGGATAATCGAAAAAGACAAGTAGACAGTACTTTCTTTCATTTTCGACATTTGAGAACTGACCTCCAGCACTTACGTCTAGGGATCGGGGCAGCATTAAACACGTGTAGTTGTGTGTATGTGTCGTGTGGTAATCGTTCTACATTGTCTGAGTTACGTAATATACTTTGTTACGTATATTCAAATATTAAAACTCTATAATTAAATGCCCAGGGGGCTCAACCAACAAAAACTATCCAACTAGCGAAAAATGCAGATTATGCCATAAAAACGTTTCAAAAAAATTGTTCAATTGTACAAAATTTTCGTACAAATTGTGTTTGAATTGTCCAATAAATGTGCATACTAAATTGTTCTGAATTTCTAAACAATTGTGCAAAGATAATATTTCCTGTTATGCATATTTTTTAAATAACTGTGCTTATTAATTATGCACAATTGTTTAAAAAAGATGCACAATGATACCAAAAACCCATTTTTAAAAAACTGCAAAATGCCTGCACTCTACTCTATGTTCCATCTTAAACACTCTTCAATGCTTTGATACATTCACACGCCCCTTCACATCAGAACCTATTGGATAAAAACAAATCTATTCTGCCTTTAATTTCTCTTTCAAAACATTAAATTTGGAGGATGTATAGCCGGTTGCGGCATACGCAATTCCAAACTATTATATATTTCCTACTGTTATTAAATTAAATATTTGTTGTATTATTTTGGTAAATTGCTTATCTTTCTTTTGTATTGGAAAACATGACAACTAATTTGTTACAGATAAGTTAAAAATAATCAACATGGCAAACTATAGTCATATTCATATTCAGAGTGTGAAGCTATTATGAAATAAAAAAATAGGTGCATACTACTTATTAAAATTACCTCATCAATAGTAGTTTTTGATATCTTCGCAGGTAATGTATTGTATGTCCGAACAACAGCTGGTTGTACAGGCTTCAAAACTTGACTACTCTCCCTACTATGTTGATAATTAGGACTAAACTTTTGTGTATTAATTTGACTAACTGGCGAGAGACTATTTGTCATTGAGATGCTACTGTATGGTGTGGCCACATTGTTGCTCGTGTTTGAAGAGGCTGGTGAGTGTCCTGACCCTCCCCCACTACCAGTTCCGGCCATTTTTCCAACGTTATCTGTAGAGATAACGCGATTTTTAAGCGGCCATGTCTGTAAACCCGAGGGACTGAGGTCGGGGGGTAGGGTCATTTCTATGGTTTCCGACAGGTGAGCTGGTTTGGGCGATATTTGGGGTTTCTGTCCGATTGTCGGTTTGTTGAGGGGTGATTGGTAAGTCTGGAAAAAGGAGAGAGTTTAGTGTTTGCTTATAACGTTATTGTAAATAATGTGGTTACGGCATGTTTCATTTAAGTAATTATTTACCTCTGTTAGAAATAGTGAGCGACATTTAACAGATCACAGGAACTCTGTGACCAAAACTGAAGAAAAAAACATCAGACATATTAATTTGAGGTATCTATAAAACCAAGAAACCATTGATTTTCAAAATAGTACTTTTCTGCATTGCATAAATTAAAAACTGTTCTTTACACTTTCCTTAGGAAGCGTGAATTGAATTGACGAGGAAGGCTGTTTTTTTTTGGCAAAAGTCCGAAATATGAGCTAAATGTTTGTTCTTTTTTACTGTTAAAGAAAAATCATTAATTGGGGAGAGTTCTGCAAGACTTGTAAGTACTTGAAGATATTCATTGCCTAATAGATTTTCCTACTTATTGACATATAATCGATGGGTTGTTAACCAAAGTCAATTGTTTTATGAAGCATTTTTAACAGTACTTTTAATGAGAGCTGAATTTATATGCGTGGAGAATCAGAGACAAGACAAAAAGTCGGAAGAAAAACGGGTCGGAGAAACGTGTCATAATAACTTAAAATTACAACTAAGAATAAAATGAAAATATGGTCGAAGGGCCTGTTTAGGAAGAAGCATTTATCTACATTTTTTATTCTAATAATAAGCGTCATATGTAGCAGACTTTTGGGTGCATATATCGTTCATCCTTATGCGAACAAAGTATATAATTAATATCTGTAACCCAAATACACTAAGTGACTAATGGTTTACCATCATTTACAAGTAAGACAGAAATAATTATTTTATGGCTTCAACTACCTAACGTACAGGGTAGTTTTCGAGGTAGTTTTCTATATATTTTGTATCACCTTCGTAGGTTTGCACTTTTGCGGTTAGAAAAAATGCAGCCATTTGGCTGAATTGTTAAGAGTTTGTTATCATAAAAAAATTGTATCGAAATACTGAGACGCTTTTTGCGATTCGTCAGCCACACAACTGATAACGTTAAAAAAATCGAAAATATACATTCCATAACAGATTCTGATGATTCAGAATACAATTTACACTTTAAACATCTTTTCTAGCTTAAAAAATAAAAAAGTGGAAAGGGCGCGGAATATAGCGAAAGTATGTATCCACTAAATAATGAATACATGCAAATAAATTGGACAGAACGTAGCTAAATCCGAATTCAGGCAAAACACTTTATAGAAACGCATTAAATCAATCAATTGTAAACCTCCACCTATCCCAAATTCTCATCAATCATTACCAGAGCCATTATGATCCTGGCTTAAACAGGACGCGATTACACACAACACACATCTCGACCCATTTATTATTAAAGGAGTCCAAACTATGCAGGCATCATTATCGTGGCAAAATTGGGTCATTCATTATGAAATTGAATGATGTGATATTAAAATGTAATGAGACGTTTAACCTTGCCCTTAGTCTAATACACCACTCTAACAAAAACCTTCATTTTACCTTTTTAACAATTTGCGTGAATCACTAGAAATATTTAATTTCATTGAGATTTAAAAATGTTTCATAGTAATCATTTCAACTAATGTATTCTCAACCATGCTACTTGGTATGTTAAATATGCAAATTTTGCTCCGGTGTCATCAGAAATCTGATGGTCTGATTTTGTAGTGTTTCTCGTATTTCAAGATTTATTCCGTTCTCATGCACGGTTCCAAAAAAATAACTGGCAAATTGAAATTCATTAACACAAATTCAGGATTTTAGGGAATAATCTTAGGTTTAAGAGGGTAACTTTTGTTACATTAAATGTGCTCAGATACTGAGGTGGTACACGATATTAGTTGATTAGTACTATTCATGACAAGGGTCGCAGTATCGATACTTCTACCACAGCCAATAAATAAGCTGTGCTTGTACCTTGGTATCGCAATCTTGCACCGGAACATAAAATGTTAACATATTGGCAAAAGATAAATTTTAATTACTGCATTCGTTTCAGCGATTTATTCACTCCTATCAATCGGTTGCGTTCTTATATTAATCAAGCGAAAACTCCGTGGGAATTGTTGGCATTCGGTTTTTCTACTTTCTAGCCAGGAGCCTAATGATGGACCAAAGCGAACACCTTAATTTTCCGACCTAATTTGGCAGATTTTGCTGTTTATTTAAGAAAGTTTTTTGTTTAAGGAATGGCACAAGAATTTCCCAACTTGACTCTTGCAATTACAAGTCGTTCCGATTTTCGGTCGTTTTCGAGAGTTCGTATGTCACGTGGTCGATCAGAGCTTAACCCCAGGATGTTAAAAACGAAGGCAGCAATTATTTTAGTAATAAACTGTCATATGTCCTTTTTCATATTGGCATTATCTATCTTTCCCCATTATATTTAAGCCAAATCGTTTTAATTTGTATAGTCGGGATTTTTATATTTCCTCTTTCAAAACATCAGTAAAAAGATCATAATCACACTTCTGATGATTCGCTATACTTTTCGGCGATACATCTTAGTATCGAGACTCTCATATTGTACCGGGTACTTACATCGAGCATTTACACTTATATCTTTGTATCGGTATCGATACTCTTATAGCATGGGCGCCGGCGCCGTCAGATGAAATTCCAGGGGCAAGTTGATTCGAGGGAAAAGCCCGCCGCAGGCGTCAGGGAAGGCTAAATTTTGGGGGTGCCACGCCCAATGGTTACCAAAAAATCATTAAAATTGTTAAAAAAACACGCCTTCCACCAGCGGACGAAGAGGATTTTACCAAGCATTATTGACCAATTTCCCAAGTCAATTAAACGTAAAAAAAGTAGAGCTGGGCAACAGGCAACAAAAGTAAACTGGAACTGGACCTCGCGCTTGATGATATAATATAGCAATCCAATCTGCAATCGTTAAAACTCTTCTTCTTTTTCTTAGGTTCGGTTTAATTGAATTTAAAAATTGTACCTATTATTTGTATCCAAATATTGCAGAAACCTTGGAGCCTATGGAAGGGGGGGGGGGGAGTATAGCCCTCCTCACAGATCCGCCTCTGGGGCAAAGTAAACATAGATTGAAACTTAAATATTTTTGTTGTCAAAAATACATATATATACGGTTTCGGTTTGCATGACTTTAACTTAAACTTAACTGTAGCGTAACTTTGACATAATTTTTTTATTGGAAATATATCTACCCTAAAAGATATACTAAGGATGTACAAACCTATATTTTCCTAATCGGAGAAAAGTAATAGCAGTTTTCTTCTCTTTAGTGAAAACCGATTTATTGCTTTTTCAATAACTCTGTCTTCATTATTATTCTCAAATTCTCTGTGAATTAGCGCAGCGAAATAGGGCGAAAAATAGTTAACAAAAATTTTTTGAGGTATAACCAGATGAAACCTTCATGGCACTATTGAATGCGTCATTGGACATCCTAAAAGGCCATTTACGACTTTTTTTACCGGTACCGATTTTTTTAAAATCGAAAAATGTATAAAATTTGTGAAAATAAAAAATCGGACTTTATATTACTTACTACGCAATATCTTCGGAACTGTTTGACATATTTTAATTATTTTTTTTTGTTTGAAAGCTGACACATTAGCGCATGTGACAGCATAAAAATATATAAAAACAAGTTTTGTTTAAGAAAGAAACAAAAGGGAATCTAATAGTTTCGTTTTCCTGGTGATGACTTTTTGACGAATCGGAAAACTTTTTTATTTTAAAGAATTTCCATACATAGTCTGCGAACAAAATGAAGCAAGAAGTATGAAAATATTTTCTAAAAAAACTGCTACAATGTACAATTCATATTTTAGGTAATATTGAAAGTTCAATAGAGTAAAACATTGCGCGCTTGTTTCTAGGCCTCCGCGAGGATAACACCGCTTCATCGCGCTCGCCAGTGTGCAGTACAGTAACACAAAGGTCGTAATATGCAGCCATAATTTTGTAGAATTCGTTTGGAGCTATAAAAAAGGGGAAATGGATTGTTTATTATGTGGACAGTTATTAAACGATAATGACAAACTCGTGCGAAAACCCACAAAAAAAGGGCTGGAAATGGTTGTTAATGCCGCAGAAAAGAGAAAGGACTATTTTAGCAAATGTATTTTACAGAATAAAGATATGGAATCTATTTTAGGCGGCTGTATTAAAGTTAAATATCACGTGGCTTGTAGGAAAATATATACCAGTGAATAAAATATATCTTCTGCTTGTGAAATAAGTAACACTTTACATGAAAATATTCCTACTTGTTCTAAAACAAGAAATAGTGACACTCTTTTTGGTATACGAAAAATGTGTCTGATTTACAATTCGTGTGGAGTAAGAAAAAGGCAGAAATTAACCTCTATTCAAACCGGTAAGGCTTTACAATTTTTGGGATTTTGTTTCGCAACAGAGTGCATAGTGCACCAGATGAAATGAAATTTAGTTCAACTTAAATGAAATTTAGTTTACCACGAGATAATCTCGGCCTACATCGAGATATTTTATTATATGTATATGGTTTAAAACATTTCTGCTTTGTGCTCACGAATTGGCAAAAGATTTCATTTTGAAAACCATAATTTATGTTTACATCAGAATTTGTTTCAGTACAAACTGACTGATCTGAGTTCTCGTTATCTGAATTTAAAGTTTTTTCTTGCGCGATTGACGCCACTTTATACTTTTGACTCATTTTGGACTTATTTTTAAAAACGTTAATATTTCTTGCTGAAATATACTGACTGAGGCAATTTTTATGGTACTTTGCATCATAGGCAAATAAATCTTCATAACCAGAGAGCTTGGAAATCCTAGAAATGTCCTCCCTTTTTTTAGCAGATTTGGTTATTTTTTCGTATGTATTGTTGTCGGTGCCTAAAAACAAATATTATTAAGCAAAACTAATAGTGGTGAACCATTAAAATTTTGCAATAAATTGTATTTAGATTTCATAACGTTTCTCAACAGTTAAAAAGAAGCATATCAAATCTTTTGCCAATTCAAGAGCACAAAGCAGAAATATTTTATACCATTATAATAAAATATCTCGATGTAGGCCGAGATTATCTCGAGGTAAACTAAATTTCATTTAAGATGAAATAAATGTCATTTCATCTGGTGCACTATGCACTCTGTTGCGAAACAAAATGGCAAAATTTGTGAAGACTTACCGGTTTGAATGGAGGTTAATTTCTGCCTTTTTCTTACTCCACACCAATTGCAAATCAGACATAGGAATATTTTCAAGTGTTACTTATTTCGCAAGCAGAAGATATATTTTTTCTAAGATTGACAGCAAATATTAATTTTGCAGACACATATCTATCAGCAAAGTATTACTTTTCCTGCCTTGGCAGCAAATGAGTACTTTGCTGCCTAGGCAGCAAAATGATTAGTCTCCATGGAAGTAAAACGTTTGACATAAGTTGTCAAACTATAATTATTATGGACATATACATTTCCATAGCAACCAACCGTCCCAACAATTGCGATTTCTATCCAATTTTGTTTTAATTTATCACTACAGAGAAAATAAAAAGATTGTAGGAATTATAATAATTTGCAAATATACAATATACAACATATATCATTATAACAATCGGAGAAAAAATTATATGTTCAACTCAGCAGCAAAGTAGATTATTGACTAGTACTTTGCTGCCTAGTATAATGATTTCCTACAAGCCACGTGATATTTAACTTTAATACAGCCGCCTAAAATAGATTCCTTATTCTGTAAAATATATTTGCTAAAATAGTCCTTTCTCTTTTCTGCGGCATTAACAATCATTTCCAGTCCTTTTTTAGTGGGTTTTCGCACGACGAGTTTGTCATTATCGTTTAATAACTGTCCACATTATAAACAATCCATTTCCTTTTTTTATAGCTCCAAACGAATTCTACAAAATTACGGCTGCAACATACGACTTTTGTGTTACTAGACTGCACACTGGCGAGCGCGATGACGCGGTTGTTATCCCCGCTGCCACCTAGCAACAAGCGCGCAATGTTTTACTCTATTGAACTTTCAATATTACCTAAAATATGAATTGTACATTATAGCAGTTTTTTTAGAAAACATTTTCATACTTCTCGCTTCATTTTGTTCGCAGACTATGTATCAAAATTCTTTAAAATAAAAAAGTTTTCCGATTCGTCAAAAAGTCATCACCAGGAAAACGGAACTATTTGATTCCCTTTTGTTTCTTTCTTAAACAAAACTTGTTTTTATATATTTTTTATGCTGTCACATGCGCTAATGTGTCAGCTTTCAAACAAAAAAAAAATAATTAAAATATGTCAAACAGTTCCGAAGATATTGCGTAGTAAGTAATAAAAAGTCCGATTTTTTATTTTCACAAATTTTATACATTTTTCGATTTTAAAAAAATCGGTACCGGTAAAAAAAGTCGTAAATGGCCTTTTAGGATGTCCAATGACGTATTCGATAATGCCATAAATGTTTCGCGTGGTTATACCTCCAAAAATTTTTTTTCAAGAAGGAGGCGACTTTTCCATTGGTTTTTACTACGCTAAATGCTAAGCATACAGAGACCAGAGAGTCTTTCCTCAGACGAGGTTGATCTCAACCAGGTTTTTATACGTCGGAGGGTACTGAATGATCTTTCAATTGTTGTTGTGGTATTGTAAGAAAATAGTCAATTAAACCTTCAGGCATGTTTCACTGAGTTTGAAATGTACTTTTATACTAAGCGTTATTTTAATAATTAAGGAGGGGGCAACTACCCCCCCCCCCCCCTTGCCGTCGCTCATGTCTAGTAGTATCGTGACGTCCCTATTCATGATATATTAAGTATTACAAATCAGCTTTGTTTTAATTGCCCCAATCAGACCATGATAACTTTGAAAGCAAATATCTCCCAAACGAATCGACCAAGTTAAGAAAAAAAGAAAAGGTTTGTAAAGATAATCAAAATACCTTTAAAACGAGGCCGAGGAGGTCCGTGCTACAAAAATTTCACTTTTGCCAACCAAATCGATGTTTCCGAGGATTTTTCCAAAAACTTAACTTTAAATACTCGGAAAGGTCTCTGTTTTGATTTCATTGGACCACCCTGTTTAATACCGATTTAAAAACACATATACTTTATTACGTACCAAAACAAGTCAATCGTTTTCTTTATGATTGCATTTGCTTAAGATCAAATACAAAAGGTCTATACGGCTCAACTTCGACGTAGCGAATTATTGTCCCAATCACGGAAAATATTCGACATTGGTTTTGTCATCTTTATTTCTTGGTGATGTTATTTTGAGGTTAAGTTTTAAAAGTAAGATTTAAATAGCGTCTAGTTAGTACCGGCCTTGAAACGAACTCCGCTCGTCAATGTTGTTCACATTTTTTCACTTCACGCGTTTGTATGCGACTTTTCGAGATAAAACAGTAATGTGAAAAGCTTGGATCAGGTGACAAGGCTCGCGTCTAGAACGCAAAGTAATGGGTTCGACGCCCTGCACTTGCAAGTTTTGTGGAATGCCTTGGGTTAGTTTTTGTTGGTTACGCTCCGCAGCGAGTGAAGCGAGCGGCGGGCATTACATGCAGTGAAAATGTAAAAATACAAAATGTAAACATTAAACCACGCATGTAGCGCTATAAACCGTGCCGTTCGGCAGAAGTCGGGATCGGGGCTCCCGGCAACGGCTAGTTAAGATTTAGCTGGCGACAAGTCCTCTTCGTAAACGTGTTTAAAGAATTGAAGTCTTAAAACTGACATTTTAAGCAATAAAGTACTGAATGATCAATACCTCAAAAGTAGATAAAAAAAAAGTTCCAGATAATATTATATCACTTACCGTCGCGTCGTCTTTTAAAGCGTCCGATTAACAACGTTTCGGCTCTCCGCAGTGAAATAGAAGTAAGCCGAAGTTTTGTTTTTATTTAATTCGCATTTTTAAGTAAATTTTGTGGTAGCTATGTAAAGGGTAACCTTTAGAATCACTTGAGAGTCCCATAAATTATCCAGCCCAAAGACTGATGCTATTTGTTTTGTAATTTTTTCAGCCTACTGCTGACTAACGTTCTTTGGTGGCGGCTATCTATAATTTTCCTTGTATAGCGGGAAATACTTTGGTGGTCTTGTCGACCATTGTTTAGGTCTAGGAGGATCTTAAAGTTGCCTTCCTTGTTTGTTTCGGAGTCGGTGTCTATGGTCTACAAGCATAAAAACGAGCACTTAGCACATGAACATGCTACTCGTCAAGCAGGTAGCTTAAAACTGCCAATTCCAAGGCAAGAAGGGCAGTAAAAAGAATGCATATTACACCTTGGGAGAGTTTTATGAGAATGTAGTGTGATTTGACACACACATTTGTATTGTTTTCTCTCTAGTGTAAAATAGCTTTAACGTTAATGACAGATTTAGTCTCTGCCTATATGTTTGTACGTTCATGTTGGTCTAATTAATTGATATTCCTCTATGTGACATTCGAGTTCTTTTCTTTTTTTTTTGTCGTTTCTGTAATTTTTGTATAATTTGTTTTATAACCATTTTATTGTGGTTTTTATCCTAACAGCTTTGTTAATAAGACATAATTATGACTTAAACCATAGGGCATATTTTAAATTTGAATATGTTATATAGTCCATAGTTATTGACAATAACCAGATCAGTTCAACCTTGCCAGTGACCAGTATATATCATAGCCAAAAAAGTCTCTTGCGGCCGATTCGTCGTATTTAGTTAAAATTTCCTTGCAGGACAAGGCGCTGAATCGAGTGGCGTTGGCCTCACATTATGTGACTAAGATTCGATAAATTCGTGTCTTTCTCAAAGAGCTCGCGGTTTGGAAGAACGGCTTTTCGTATCACTTCTGTGTATCGCACTCTATCCACCCAGAAAATTTGAGCATCCTTTCGAGGACCCACATTTCGGAAGTTTTAAGATTGTTTATTTCTGTAGCATTCAAGGTCCACGGCATACAGAAGAACTGTCCAAATGCAGCATTTAATTATCCTGTACATATGATCAAACTTAGATGGCTGTCTGCTTGAAGGTTTATGAGCTTTAGGAAAGTTTTTCTGGCCTGTTGAATTTTACATTTTATCACATTTTCTGGGTCCCACTCTTCGTTAATAAGCGAACCTATATATATTTGAACCTTTCAGCTCGCTGCATCTCTTCACCATTAATCTGTATGCGGATATTGAAGAGGTTATTTTCGTTGATTATCATAAATTTGATTTCAATACTGTAATTTTTGGCCTAGTTACAGTTCTCCGTAACGTTTGGCATTATATATATTTGAACCTTTCAGCTCGCTGCATCTCTTCAATTAATCTGTATGCGGATATTGATTTTGTTGATTATCATAAATTTGGTTTCATTACTGGCCCAGAGTTACAGTTTTCCGTAATGATTGGCATTATCTGCGAAAATTGCAGTGCCATCCACACACCTTATATTGTAGGTGGGAAATGCCGTCTACTTTGATCCTTATATGAATTTCTGACACCGTCTCGGTTAATACTCAAAATAAAAATTATAGAATTTTATGGAAAGAATATAACCCGGCCTGACTCGCTATTCCTCTTTTGTTTTGTCCTGACTTCGTATTTACGCTGCTTAGTTCCAGTATATATTACCCAATATTCAAATTCATATCCTTAACGTACAATCCAAAGTTTTGAAAGTACTATAGAAAATTATCACGGGTAAGCAGTCAAAAGCCTTTTTGTAGCCAATAAAAGTATATGAAAATTACCTTCTTTTGATTGCGGTAGTTATAAACAAGTATCTGGAGACAAAAGGCATCAGCTTCTCTTGTACCAAACTCGTTTTTGAACTATCCCAAACTAACCTGAACTGGCTATGTCCGCTTACTTCTTCTGGTGTTTTGTTTTGTATACTTTTGTTTCGACATCGAGACTCGACATCGAGACGAGATTAATCTAGGGTCGAGACGAGATCAATAGTCCACCTTGTCTTACGGCTCACTAGTTCTGACATCACGGGGCGAAGGAAGGTGTACCTTTTTGTTAATCAAGTTTTCGAACTAACCAAACCACTTTTCATTTTGAATCTAATTGTTTATATATTTTCCGAATAGAGCGTGAAGAAATATTATAAATAATGGGTTCAAGGTACTTTATTTATTAATTTTAGATTTTCCTAATTGGAAATCACATAACACTGTATTAGAATTGTCGCTACATTAGAAAGTCTCGTTAACATACATACTAAAACCACTAAACTTACGAAGACTATTAAATATGTCAATTAATAAACTGAAGACAAGATGCGAGGAAAATCAAATGTTTTCAATGAAATATTTCTTGTCAAGCCATTAAACCGTGACGATTATAAAAATGTGTCAAATTTACGTGAACTGGTATGGATTTCTTCGAGCTAAACCGCTTCTTACATCAAAATGCACATAAAAGTTATACGTTCTAATTAAAATTGTTAAAATATGAAAATCAAAGCAGGAAAGAAGGTGGGTATAACATTTTAATTTAACAATTACGAAAGGTTAAATAACGTTATTAGACTCGACAGGACTATCAATTAGTACGCATCATGAAAAGCAGATATGTTGACATTATTTTGGCCCAATTATTTAGATTAAATTAGGTTAACCGTGACCTCCCGACCTTTTTGGCTCGGCATCAGATCACAACCGATGACATAATGCATGTATGCGTTGTTTATATATTGTTATAATTTAATGCCACATTATTTATAAGTATAACATTATAGACTTGAAAATAACCATTAGTAGATAACAGAAAATATCTTTTGGTCAAATCAAAGCATCTGTAAGCTTCGATTAGGTACTTTAATAGCACGCTATTGCACTGTATTCTACATGCAGAATTTAATTAGGGTAATTATTTTTTGCGCTATATTTCACGTGACATCGTTAATCAAAGTGGCGAAGAACGATCAATGATTGATTCATAATCCAAGAGCTAACGGCACGGGAAAATATTACATTACACCAGCACAGTTACCTTTGCAATGCTTATGGTGCCAGGAAACATAACAGCAATGTCACAGAATATTCTATCCGGAAGCAACTAAAATTCACCAAGAGATAATGACATTCTAAATGTTTGGGCCTCCGATGCTCGAGCAGGAGCAGGAGCTAAAAAAACCTACTTATTTTAGGATGACTCAATTAACAAAACGTCGTATAGGCCTGGGAAGCTCATAGTAGAAAATACGCAAGATCTATATTAATTAATATAATCGTCTCAGTAACGTAGAGAATTTACAGCGCTCCTTACATATGGAGATATGCTCATTCTGTACTAAGCTCTTGGACTAAAGACATCGCACGAAAATCTTGATAACCACGGCGCGTGATTCCCTACATTATCTTTAATACTCTCATATCCGACATTAATCTACATTTTCTGGGTTAAAAGTTCTACATTGATTGAAAATTCGAAAACTTTCAAAGTACACGGATTTTATATGACCTGATTAAAAAGCAAACACCGCAAATCGAAAAGCATATTTTTCGCAGTCTGATGATTCACCAGCTAATGGAAATTTGTGCTTGAGTTAACTTCTATCTATTATGAAGCAATTAATGCAAATTTTTCTTGACTGGGAAAATCAAACGTCTGGGCGTCCGAAAGTGACAGCACTTTTAGTCACTTTTTCGGTAGACTTGGGAAGGAAAAAAGTAAATATTAAGTACATGATATGCCTAATTTCGTCGCACGATCTCGATAAAATGCCAAAACGACGTTGACAATATAATAAGGCAATGTTGTACATTAGGGGAGAAGGATGCTCATTCCAACAGCTTTCTGTGATTTTTTCTAAAATATCCCATGAGCGGAAGAAGTACTTAGATATTATGAGCAGTTTTTATGACACATAGTAATAAGGATTGGATTTCTGAACATTCAAGTTTATGTTTCATAGGTTAGCTAAACTATAAAGGAATACTGAAAATCAATAATTCTTGTTAACTTATATTAAATTGTACCCTTTACTTTATATAATGTTTTTTAATGTAAACTGTGGTCTAATAAAAACCAATAAGTTAACATAAATTTCTTGTATTCTACAAAGAAAACAAGTTTCAGGTCAACAGACATTTTATCTGGTTATATGGGCGCAGAGCGACGTGAGTAACAATTAATTGCTTTTTTACATATACAAAAGAATTCGTTTAATTTCACTTTCAAATAAACAGCCTGTTATCAGTGTTATCTGGCAGTCAAATAGGCACTAAAATGGAAGATTTTACTAGTATGAAAGTTGAAGCTGATTGGCAAAAATAAGTATAAAAGTGCTGAAAAATAACGAAAAAACAAGACTATTCCAAATGGATGTAGGACGTGATAAAGGCCCAAAATGGTATATACATAACAAGTGTTGAAAGTATTCATTTTCAGGTTGAAATCGTACTTTCATACGAGTAATGTAAATAAATTTTCCTTCGACCTCTTAAGAAAATGACACTAAAAGCACTCTTTAAATTCTTAAGAAAACGATTAGTATCACACGCGTGCAGAAATCAACTTGTCAACACTAATTCTGAAAGTACTTATAGTGTCATTCGCGTCCGTTAAGTGTAGCGTTGTGAATGCTAGTAAACCCAGTAATAATTTTCTTTCCTTTTACTGGTCGATTTGTGTTGTCGGTACTCTCGTTACCTTACTTCCGAGTGCAACCCACCAGTATCGATGAATGCTGTTCCGAGTTCCTCGAAGCGATGACTCCGTTTGAAGCGCCCTCTTGACGGATGTAGTAAATATTCTATGTAATTTATCAAAACACTTGTTTTTGATTTTCACAATTTTGGTCTATTAAGACTTCATGACAATTGTTTCGGTACCTTCTTCGGATGATGGTACTGTGTACCGAAACAATTGTCATGAAGTTTTAATAGACCAAAATTGTGACAATCAAAAACAAGTGTTTTAATAAATTACATAGTAATGGATTTCCATCAAGTAACAGTCAACTCAATCAGGTTAGTAAATATTCCTTGGCCTTCTCGTCTGGAGGCTCGAAGCGTTCAGACAGGATAATTTTGTCTTGAGATAAATTGGCACATGTGCTGCCCTGTGTATTTGCACGAATTATCGGCCGTATTGTCTAATAACGGGGTTTTACTGATAGTGTGGTGACCCTTCCTATAGAAAAAAATGCTGACCTAGAGTTCTCCGGTTCCATTTCGCCTGATAGAGGCCTTGTGTCGAGGTGATACAACCACATGGTGGAAACGTCGCTTCGCAAGAAACGCCAGGTAGATTCCAAGTCTGCAAAAATCTACTAAATACAAGTAGGTCCTACGCTTTTTTAAATTTTATTTTAATTTTACCGCCAGGGACTGTAGGTAGATGATGACCTTCTATTGTCTCAATTACCGTTCTCCATCGTTTAATTAATTAATACTTATTATCTTCCTTATCGTGTCTGATATTGTCTTACATATCGAATACCCATTCTATTAAGACCGTAATTAGTGTACTAAACATTTTTATACTGTGTACATTTACCTTAATGCGGTGCTCTTACTATAAGCCACATAATTACGTACCGTATTTGCTTTATTAACTTACCATTAAACGACTGTATGTCGTCTGCTTTCTTATATCATACCTATTACCATTACTTATCGTTTTGTTTAATGAACATACCGTTAAACGATTGTAGGTCGTCTAGTTTCTTATATCGTACCTGTTACCGTTGCTGAAAGTTTTTACTTAATAAACTTACCGTTAAACGACTGTAGGGCGTCTGCCCTTATATTTTACCTATTGCTGTTACTTACCGTTTTTACTCTTTGAACTTACCGATAAACAGCTTTAAGTCATCTATTATCTGTGTATCATATCCATTCCTGTTGCTTATCATGTTTGCTTTAGATATACTTATTTTCCATATTATCCTATCCGATATTATCTCGAGTAGAGAATTTATTTTGCTAATGTTATGATAATTATTTGACATATTCTTGCATAGCGCCTATCTAGTTGAACGATACGTTTTTACTGTGATTGCAGTAGACTGTTTTACTTAATCGCGATTTGCAAATCTAACTTGCCTCCTTAATACAGGTCCCGAAATGAGCTCACTTCGTGTTCGTCTGTCGATATTGACCGGCTACATACATATAGCTACTTCACAGGTTAATTCATTGATTTGGTATATTTTTATTAAGTATTTATTGGACTAATGATATTATCGCTGCCATGGGATTAATTTAGATTAGTTTGTGTTTAGCAAATACTGCTCATTTTTGATACTTTGTGACTAACTGCGTTTAGTCAGGACCTCAAGCATTCAAGGTTTAGTTAGAACTATTTCCAAACAGGAATTAGACGATCTTAATATTAGAGAACATACATTAAAACTTAATATCTTATTTTGATTTGATTTAGTAGTCTGATAATCCAGATGATATACATTTTAGCGAATCTTCTCCTTTGTTTATGAGCGATACCATAGACTCAACTTAATTTGAGATATAATTAGTCTTTAGAGTGTTTATGAAAAGATTTAATATTTAAATAAATAGTTTAATTATAATCCAGATGTTTAGTTTGGTAAGCTAGAGTGAAAGGTAAAAGAATACATTTTCACATCATACTTATTTAGGGTATGTTTGTAAATTTTACTGTCATGAATTCAATGTTCAAAAATCATTTATATATTCTAGTTAAAAATTTTGTGGCGCCTTCACCTGACTGTCAACTTAAAGACCCACACCTTTAATTAGTGTTGAAACCGCTGAGCAAACGTGGCATATGGACTGGCTGTTAAGCAATTAACTAATCGTGTGTCAAGCCAAATATGCTGGCAAATTGAAACCATCTCGAAAGTCGTGTTAAATAGTTATTTATGATCAAAGTATTAAGTATTTTATGAGTAAAAAATAAGATAATTTTTAATACGAATATCATACATTACTTTTTGTAAAACTGTAATTTTTAGCACAAAAACGGTCGAAAAAAGGAGCCGTATTTCTGGAATTTTAACCCAAGACATCTTATTCAAAACCGTCCTCAGTTGGCCTATAAGCCAATCACTAGCTGCAATAAACTTTGTAATTGTACTTATTAAGTCAACTAGCAGACTGAAGAAAGGGTAGCTAAAGTGATGCAATATTTTAAAGTTGTTTATTGGTTACTGTTTGTATTTACTGAATAAATACATAACTTCGAACTATTTTGCGATAATTTCGCGTCTATTTTCCGATAAGAAGTACGGAAAAAGATTTTGCCATTCAATCGAGATTCAAAAAGCGACAAGTAGAGCAACATTAGATTTACGCCCAAAAAAATCACGAGTACAACATGAAATCGCCTTTAAGGTATGCAAGACTAAAAAGTTTCAAACCAGTTTCGGAAAATATATTTTTAGCCATCCTTGAAGAAAAATCGAAATTATGGTCGAATTGGTCAATGATAAAAGTCAGTTGGCAAATCAAGGACAACGGGAACATAAGCAAGTTTCTTAAAATAATTGGGTTTTTAAAACGTAAAAGTCAATGATATCATCCAAGAAATGGCAAATTTTTACTAATCAACAAATCAATGCCTTTTTGAATGAAGCTTCAGACGCCAAATATGTAAGGATAAAAGTTGCAGTTTTTTTGTTTAATTTAGCATTGTCAAAATTAGTTTTTTTCAAGCACCAACTTTTATCAAGAATAAAATTTTCTGTCACATCAATAATAAAAAAGTTTCCTATGGGAAATGTGACAGATTGTTTTTCCCGTGTGCCCTTCAAATGTAAACAACATTGACAAGCGGAGTTCAGGATCAGGCTCCCCACAGCGGCGAGACGCTAGTTATAGAGTGCTCCTAGCTTTTGTGCTGCTGCCTTGGCGGTTTTGGTGACGTGATTACGCCAAGACATGTTGTTTTCTACGTTAATGCCCAGCAAGCTTATGGATTAGGCCAGTCAGTGTTTGTCCTTGAAAAGTCAGGTCCTGCGGTGTTTTGAGAAGACAGCTGCTTGAGTGTTTCCTGCGTTAAACTGGACATTATTTTCCTCACCCCATTCCACGATGGCGTTCATATCCTCAGTGAGGGCAGCAATCTGATTTTCTCGCTCGCGTTGGGAACGAGCAGCTGTCATTGGAGTCCGCGACATGAATGAGGATTTAAGAGTACTGTCGTCTGCAAAGCTGTAAATAGAATTCATTGTCCTGTCTAAGAGATCATTAATATAAAGCAGGAGCAGTGTGGGAGATAATATACAAACTTGAGGAACCACTTCATTGATTTCAAATTCCCCCGAGAGATGTCCATCAATACCAACTGGGATGCTTCGATCCCTTAAGAAATTGGAAAACCATAGAAGCAGTGCTGGTGGTAGCCTGTATGCTGTCAATTTGCTTAACAATCCGTCATGCCACACCCTATCAAATGCTTTGGATATGTCGAGAGCCACTGCACGAGATTCGCCGTAGCTCCCGACGGCTTTGGTCCACAGGTAGGTTACGTAAGTCAGAAGATCTCCCGTTGATCTGTGCTTGCGGAAGCCATACTGGCGATCGCTTATTATGCCTACCGATTTGAGATATTTTAAGAGCTGTTCGTTGATCAGTTTCTCCATGACTTTGGACTAGAGATTCAATGGTTTGGAAAAAACCCGAAAAATTGGAAAAAAAACACGTTTGTTTCTTTTCCGTTTTTTACTGAATCCTTAAAAAAATTGGAAAAAAAGGAAAAATTGAAAAAAAAAAGAAATGTAACTGAAAACCCAAAAAATACGTTAAAATTAGCGATATAAGGGATAAGGGTAGATTTTTCCATATTTTTGCACTATCTGAAGGTCGCTTAAAAAAAGACAAGGACAAAAATGCTTATTTTTATTTTAAAATATAAAAATAAAACTCTTTATATTTATTAACAAAATAAACATAGTTTAAAACAAAACGAAAAAGGTAAAAAAAAACAACAAAAAAAGCGTTACTAAAACCCAGGCTTAGGAACAAACTCTTGGGAACAGTTGCAACTTGCAATGTTGCAAAAAAAAACAAGAACTAAAAATTTACTCTGTGGAAGATAACAAATAATATAAATGCAAAACGTAAAATTAACAAAAAAAAAGTAATAAAAAACTTTATGTAGCCAACGCCAAAACGCTTAAAGGAATTTTATCTTGACTGTCAGTATCCGAGTCCGAGGACTCCGAGGGAATGTCTTCAGAAATATCTGAGTCCGATTCCCTTTCCGTAACATTTCCTTCGCCATCTTGCTCGGGATCATTAATATGAATCTGTTCCAAAAGCGGATATGGTCTTGGATTGTAAACGAGCTTGTCATTTTCATCCAATTTTAAACTAAACTGAATGGCAACAAGCTTTTGAACTTTATCCTTTGTTAGCCTGTTTCTTTTATTGGTATGTATGACACCATGTAAAGACCAGTTTATTTCTGATGAGGCGGAAGAGGGAGGTCCATTTAAAATTCTGGAAGCAATTGGCATAAGTGATTGTGAGGTACACAAACCATGCCACCATATAACAGGATGGGTGCTGTTTGCAGATTCCCATAGAGAATTTCTACTAAAAAATGCTGTTTCGGTTTTAAAGTGGGCTAGATTGGCCATAACTTGTCCTACATCCAAATTTAATAAACGAGCAATTTCCGAAATAAAATCAATAGCCAGGTGCAACGAAACAACTGAAATTGTGCCGCTTCGTCTGTTTGTAAAGATGTGGGGGATTCACGGTACACCGATAAATTAATTTCAGCGCTGCATTTTTTTATAAAATATATATACAATACCTTTCTAAATATTGAAAAATATTTAATAGCTAAAGCAAGCCTGGAACAAAACTGTTTTGATTTTTTTTAATAAAAATTAAATTTTTCCGAAATTTTCCGTTTTTTTTTCCAATTTTTCCAGGAAAAAACCGGTTTTTTTCCAGCATTCAAATTTTCCGGAAATTTTGAATCACTACTTTGGACATGATGGGAAGTAAGGCAATTGGACGGTAGTTAATTGGAATCGTTTTTTTTTAACCTTTCTTCGGGATTCTTGAGCGCATTTACAGCTAGAAGGAAAGCATGCAGTTCTGTATGATAAAGAGAAAAGCCTGCATAGTGGAGGTGTTAGTTCGGCAGCACATTTCTTCAGCAATATTGCTGGAACCCCATCCGGTCCTGTGGCCTTGTTAGTGTCTAGGATTTTGAGTATTCGCTTCACTTCGCGTTGGCGAAATACCAGACCAGTGGTGGGCACTACTTTATTATTTAGTTGACATTTCACTAGCAAACCAATTTAGTTTAGGAACGGTTATATTTTAAAAGAGCCATTGCTTTGGATTTATTAACAATTCATTAGTGATGAGCAAATGCAAGACCAAGACCGGGTCTAGTTTGGGTTAGTTAAGGAATCACTTGTTTAAGTTTGTCCGTGTAATATTGAAACATCCTGTTTTTTACGCTAGAGTATAAGATTCTTTAATGTAAGGTATTTACTATAAATTGCGGCGTTAAAACAAGAACTATTTTATTTAAACGTGCATTTCATTTTTAATGCGTGGTTGGCCATAATTGAGTTGAAATGTAAATATTTATCTCTCTTGGTAATTTGATGCAGTTATTCCGAATTTTTTTTAGAATATTTTCCTATAATAAAATTTTATAAGTTATAAGTGGATTTTACGTCCTTCTATAAAAATCGATTCTTAGCAGCCCGTTAGCTGGGCTTTAAAATAAACCAAAATTATTATTGCTCAGTTTTATGCATTTCTCAGCAAATGACAAATTCGTTAACAATATTACATACTCGCTTGCAGTAAAGTGTACTTTTCTTCACTAGGTAGGATTGGGAACTTGAAAACTATAAGTGCTAGAAAATAGTTTTAATGGAAAAAGTTGTATGCTATTTAATTTCTAGTTTAATGCTGCTTGAATAATGATTCCATCTTTCTTCGTTGTCGGCAAAAAACCAGTAAAGATGGTGACCAAAATGTATAATTTAAGTGGTGATGGTAGGATTATTGGTGAAGTATCAAGAAAACCAATTATTCCTTGCCAACGTTTCGAATTATATTAACCCATCATCGGGGCTCTGTTAATTACGATTTGAGAGAAAAAAAAACAAGAGCCTTAAGACAAAAACAAAACCGTTCTTAAGTACCACCTTTATTTAATAAAATCCAAATAAATAAATAAAAAACCACACAAAATAAAAAAGCGGGTTAATGAAATGAAATAACAGAAGGGTTTCTAATGATAAAATATGTAATGCATATGCATGTCATAGAAATCACTATTTCTTGTTAAAAAAAAAAATAAAATTTATGAACTTACCAAAATTATGCTTTTCTCTCGTACACTTAACATTCATATCTCATAACAGGATTAAAATAGATAATATTGCGGTTTACAATGAACATTACAAGAACAAATAACAATTAAAAAACAACAACCAAATTACACAGCGTAATACAAGGACGACTGTTGCACTCTGTACTATATTTTATCGAAAATATATAGTAGATACAAACAAAATTTTAAAAATCACAGAAAATCAGCAGTTTTTTAAAATAAAATTTTTTGTTTTTTTTTTGAAAATATGTCGAAAATTAAAAAATATAAATAAAATTCCTTATAATAAATTATAAATTCCTTAAGATTAATTCTTATCAAAGCAAAATTGAACTAGCAATTAAATATTTTACGTTTTCCATTTAACCAATTTTTGATTTCTTATAGTTTTCAAGATCCCAATCCCATTCCTATCCTTTTCGGACACACTATATGTGAAGAAAACAGGATAATGCTTCAATTAATCACTTTATAACATGAGAATATGTGTATTATTATGGCCTCCAAAGAGCATACTGGCCAAAATCACATCCAAAAATCGGTCACTATCTCCCAGTCTATATGCAAGAACCCTTGTAGAAATGTATTGGCATTTGTGTAATTGGTTTAAAATCCAAATTAGATTTTTGCAATTATGAGTATAATTTTGTTTCAAAATTTGACTGCTCTTTTACTTAAATACATTCTTATTCATTTACATAAAATGCATGCGGCGATGCAAATAGTGAATACGGTCTAACTTTCCCTCCATGTATCTCACAAACAAAATAATTTTTGACAAATATTTATCGAAAGTTTTTTCTCCATTTTGGATCCCAGAATTAAGGGCAATATGTCAACAAATAAAAATTGCGAAATTGGCTCATCACTACAATTCATGGAAAGCCATCATCAAAAGGAGAAATGATACAAACTCCATGACGGACGAAAATATCTCGTTTTGTACCATAAACAACTAAAAATTCCGATTTTATATATGAAAGATGTAACATTAATTTATTAGACATTTATTAGCAGTATCGTAATGAAGTGCATTACGATACTGACATTTCATTACTAAACTGGGTTTTAACGAATCAAAAGTCAACATCATAGTGATATTTGGTCAATACCAAAGACAGCCAATATCATGACAGATTTGAAATATATCAATTTTGATAGTTCATAGATAATTTACTAAGTAAATCTTAAAAATTAAAGATTATTTTTCATTATTATGACTGGTCGTAGAAAAAATAGTGTATGCAACTCTCACTTAATGGCTATTAAGATCCTCGCATGCGTAACGACACTCGCCTACGGATCGTATCGTAACTATCATGCTCGTGTCTTAATAGCCATCATTAAAAGCTCATTGCATAATATATATTACACCCTAATATTTGTTTTAAACCTATCAATTACAGTAAAAAAAATAGTTTTTAATTTGTTATACATTTCTACGTATTAGTTCCCTGTGCATGGTTTCAGTTTAAACGGACATGGACAGTCCTTTTTTCAATAAATAAACTTGCAAAAATCTTCAAGCCACTTTTTACTTCAAATTCAACCTATGTAAATGTATTTTACCACAAAAAAGATGAACTTCCAAAGCTTTTTAACTTTATGCATTAATGGGTTAAAAGGCATATACGAAGCATGTTATCATAGGACTAGACAATGGTTTACAGAAAAGAATGTTCAAAATGTTAAGAAAACGGTCCTTTTGGCGTACTTCTCTTTTAAGTCCAAAGGAGTTAAACCATCAACGACAACCCTGTGGTCTGAATTTTCCAAGTTAAGATTTATGCATGCTTTGCCACAAAATTTCAATATCAGGCAATATCCCAAGCTAATGGCATTTTTAAAAAGAAACTCTCGAGGATACCGCCCAAGAAGTTCATCCAGGGATGAATATACAAAATATTTAATTGAAGCTCCAAATTAAATATTTGTAGCATATCGAAAGAAAAAGTGTTCTAGACAGCCTGTTGGAGTAAATACATTTGGAAAAATTTCGTCAAATATAGCCAGATTTTTGAAGTTGCCGTAGCTCGAGCTATATACTGGGCATGCTTTTAGACGTTCTTCGGCTGCGTTGTTACCAGACCAGGGAGGAGACATGTTGAAGAAGACTATGTTGAAGAATCATTAAGAAGCAAAATAAAGATCGCAAAATTACTCCAAGGGGAGTCGTCTACTGCCTCTTACAGAAACATGGTTGAAAAGGTACTTAAGGTGAACGCAACAGAAAATTTGTAATGTAGCAGATATCAGTGTGGAAAAAAAACACTCAAACGCAAAAAAACAAAAGCTGCCTGAAAAATTAAACCTGGTACTTTAACAGACAACAAATGTGCTACTCATATGCAAAAAATTAGGATGGGACGGCACTAGAAAGAACCAAGAAATATAAAGAAAGTAAAGGAACTTAAAAATAATTTTATCATAGTATAGAAATGGCGATGGTTGAAGATGTAGAAGATATCAGTGGAAAAGAAACAATGAAAAGTAAAAAAAGAGAAGTTGCCTGAAAAATAAAGCTCGGTACTTTAACAGACAACAAAAATGCTACTCATATGGTAAAGAATGATGATGGGAGAGCACTAAACAGAAAATTTAAAATTTTTGAAAATTGGAAAGGAAGTACCGGTCGTTCAGGTTGATAGCAAAAAAAAAACAGATATTCTGATCGAAGTCATTACCTCGTGCAAGATTCCAAACTTTTGGGCGAAAAGTAGATCTTTATCCATGGCAATTATTCAGCGAGACTATTAAATTGCATGTAGGCATATAAAAAACATTTTAATTTTCTAGAGTATAATAAATATTGTATTTCAACCTAGGTTTTCGATTTAATGAATTTCACATGTCTAGATCGAAAAGCTATCAATAAGGGAAAACAGAAAATACCAATAAATTTCGTAACTTTAAAATAGCTTTTAAACACGAACACCATTAAAAGTTAATAGCCGTTTTGTGGGAAACTGCTATCAAGTAGTGAATTTACCTAGACCATGAAAACACCAAAGTATCTGAAAAATTGGCTAATTAATTTCACGGTGCTTTAGTGGTCGTAGCAAGTAAAGAATGTACATATGATGTAAACAATAATAGGAAATTTATAAATGTTTGTGCATAACGACCATACACAAAATATCAGAAATTCATTTATATAAAATATACATTAGGCAGTGATATTAATTAATTTTGATATGAACAAGACATCACATGAAATAAGTTTTAATTGGATCGCTGAGAGAAATGCGAAACATTTCATGAACCGCTGAAGCGCAGTCCAGTATTATCGAATGTATACATTCCAACTAATAGAAAAATCCTATAAATACATTTATTCATCCACCGATTGAGGTTTCATCCATTATGGAAAATCCTTCGACTGTATAAAAACTTGAACATTGGTTTACTGCTCACGTGCAGTGGCAGCACGTGATAATTTCTTTAGAGGTGACCGACAAAAGTCGACAAATACGTTTTAAAAGTCTTGTATAATTATTAAGATCTTTACTTCTAGTTGATTAATAAAAGCTCTTCATATTCCTTAAATCTATAAATATAAAATATTTTATGGGAAGGTGTAGATTCACAGTAACAACGAACGAACTAACCACTTCAATCGATATCGGCAGTGGCAAAAATGCGTATCGAAAATTAATCGTCTTGTAATAATTAATTGCATATTGTAAATCTAAATACGATAGCTAGTTCGAAATTCCGGAATTTCCCAATTATTGCTGGACATTTTCCACATTCAATCGGTAGAAATAGACAAGTAACCACCATAAATGTAGAGTGAATAGAGGAAAAGATGACGATAGCAAATTACCTTCATTAAGTGAAGAGTAGTGGCTGTGTGCATGTATGACTCATACTAAATGAGACACTTTGTATTCCATCCAAAATTTTAATCCAAAAAGGACTTCCTATAGAAGCATAACAACAGAGCGCTTTCGGCCTAGGCCATCATCAGTGTTACTTGTCATTTGGATCTGAAGAGCAACAAACAACACCAACAAACAACGTTCAAATCACAATTAAAAAGTTAAAAGGCACATTATTTTAAAAGATATACATAATTAAAGGTCGATGCCTAAACCACGCTTTTGGTGGAACGACGCGTGGTTTAGGCATCGGCCTTTAATTATGTATATCTTTTAAAATAATGTCTTTTAACGTTTTAATTGTAATTTGACCGTTGTTTGTTCCTCTTCGTTGATATGCTCTTCAGGTCCAAATGACAAGTAACACTGACGAACACTGATGATAGCCTAGGCCGAAAGCGCTCTGTTGTTATGCTTCTATAGGAAGTCCTTTTTGCATGGAATACAAAGTGTCTCATTTAATAATTACCTTCATGTTCAGCCTCGATTATGAGACCTTTCTCCAATAGAGATGAGAAGAAGGTTGCATAAATTACCGCAACCCCCACAAACACTGGAGAGGCTACGCAACGTAGTTCAGGTGGCCTGGGATACCATACCCCAAGTAGAGATTTACCACCTTATCCAATCGAAGTCGTGGACTTCGCAAACAGAGAAAGATCAACATATTATTAACATTACGGAAGGATATCTCAGTTTTTATGATACGTTTCGGGTTTAAATTCTACGCTACTTATCGGTAGGCTAATAAGTATAGCTAAAATTAAAGCACTCTTCATTCCAGTTGGATTTTCGATGTCACTTAGTATATAATAAAGTTAGGCAATGGCTATGGATATACTTAAAGCAAAAGCTTGAAAGGTAAAACAAAGATAAAAGATACACACACAAAAATAGTATTAAAAAATAAAATTCCAACATTTTGGGCTGCCTACGACATGTATAAAAAGATATCGCCAATATTATAAATTCGGATACTTAATCACATAAACTAAAGAAGAAAATAGCGATATTGAGTTCGCATTGGAGAAAATATGGTAAAAATTACAGATAACACACAACACATAAGAGACGGAGCAAAACAATAACTATTTCAGAAAAGAATAGCTATTTCGGACCTTAGAACTAGCAAAACAGATAAAGGAAGGCGAGGTGGAAACCACCATAAAACTATTGTGTATAAACCGGAATGTAAACTGCTGGAAATGGCGATTTATGATAATAATGCTATGTTTTCCATTAAATAAGTTTTTATGATAGTGGGGCTATTTTAACACTTCTACAATAGAAGTAAGTTTTCTTAATCAAAACTCATTCAAAACTATTTTTAATATTACTGGAAATTATAAATTACCTGTTCAGCTGTCATCAATCCGTAACTCGCAGGCTTTTTTCCTGGACTTGCTCCCACCGCGACGGGACTTCCAAGTTTTCTGGGTCCATGGCTTCCGAACCCGTTTTCCACGACCGAGCCCTTCTCGAACTTCTGCAGAGCATACTGTATACTGCTAGGCATTGGCTTGGCAGTTCTGGCGGCAGCAGCTTGTGCTGCCAATCTCGCCTTGTCTTCGTGTACGAAATTTTTTACTAGTTTTTCCAAGCGATTATTGTCCATGTTGGGCGCTTGCGCCAGCAAGTCGATAGACGGCTTCGCCGGCGGCTGAGGCTTCAACATGGACCTGTAAATCCAAGAGAAATATTAATAGAATAATTTTGAATTTATCGGGGAGGCATCAATTGGGATTAACTTGAATTAAATATTATTTCGCTCAAATTATGGAAAATTTAATTCAATATATACACCTGAGTTATACTTTAATATTTTTGCACAAATCATACAATAAATACTTGGTCTCAAATACATATCTCTCGAGGAAAATAGTTTGACAATGAACCATTTGGATAATCACGAATTAATTTCAGTCGACAGTTATATATTATACCACCGCAAATTAGCCATTGATAAAAATACATCAACAGATCAAATCAGGACAGAAAAAAAGTCCGTCAGGGAGATACCATATCTCGTTAACTGCTTACCATTGGCAATAGAAACTTGTTATTACCGCTTCCCTGAAAATATTGTTGTCATTAGAAATGACATTAACTGAGCTAGCAGAAGAATTGCAAGGGGCATAACAAAAGGAGGTAGGTAATGTAGGCGTTCAATAAAAGACTTATTGTAGACTTAAATTGCCTGTATTTTTTAATCACAACGTTATGATTAACTTGTATCTTCAATTGGTTACCAAGCGAATATTGGCAGACTACGAGCATATATATGTTGATCTGGTTAATATAAGATCTTTTCTGGTGCTTAGAAGAGGTTTCCCAATCATGTTGATTTTTATTGACGGGTTACTAAGCACTCCGCCATTCTACTCCATATATGCAGTTTTCTTGAACTTCCGTTTGAGCCAGTGCTATTTTTAATGACCTATTGTCGCCTCTGAGCACTGAATTCTCTGTTGATTGTCCGAAACATGTTACTCCGGATGTTAATGTTTCACCTCTTTTGGTGTAGAGTTTGTGTTCGCTCATTCATACTACCATTGGC
>MU184997.1:0-15899 GCA_016904865.1 Pissodes strobi | reverse complement strand
AAAAAAATATTTGCTTTTATCATGAAAGAACTTTTTACTTGCACACGCAAACAAATAGCAGAATATGGATTAATACGAATCCACACAAATTTCCTTCTACTCATTCACAAAAATCTGAAAAGGTGAATATTTGGGCAGAGAATTTAAACCAAATTAATGAACAATTTATCATAGAAGACACTTTGAATGGACGAAAATATTTATAACCTCTTCAAGAACTCATTCGGCGAATCAGACAGGTAGCCAATGTAGATAATTGTTTCACACCAACACGGATCTCACTTTGTTCATCCTGTTACTAACTTGCTAAATGAAACTTTTCAAAATCGTTGGATAATACGAGGGGGTGACCTTTCACCGAGCTTTCACCAAACGATTTCTTTTCGTGTTCTTACATTTCCAATAAAGTATTTACTGCTACCTTAAAATACAACTTAATTCAAAAATGACCAAATTCCATTTGAACAAGTTTCCGACCGATTGATGCCCGGATTTTGGCGAATGTGAGAAAACCTTTTTGAGAGGGTCAGTCAGTGCTTGATCCAAAATGGGGGCCTTTTTGAATGATTATTAAAAAGCAATGTGTTTTTAATGATGTATTAATTTGTTTACTTAATTTAAATAATATTGTGTTTATTGTTGAAAAAAAAAATATTGCTTTACATAAATACCTGTTTATCGAGTGTTTTGGTAGAAATAAAAATGAAATTGCTCTACTCTCGCATCTTAAAAATTGGAATTAGAATATGACTGAGTAATAAAAAAACCACCTAATAACGAAAAACTATGTATTTTTGGGACTTAAGTATTTGTTGCTCGCGGATTGTGTACGACACAGCTTATAAGTTTTTGTTCGTATTTAATTTCATGTTTTTCTCTCGTTTTCAGGTAGTTTTGTGGTAACTGATACTTAGTGTAATTATGCCTCAAACGTGTTGCATTCCTGGCTGTAATGAGAACTATAAAAATAGGCCTAAAGTTCATGTTTTCGGTTTTCCAAAGGACACAACAAAAATGGCTAAAAGCTATACCTGATATGAATTATGTTCTCTTAGATAAATTTCAAACAGATTGGGAATATCTATTAAGCGGTTAATCTTACCGCAAGCTAAAAAATGATAATTTTTTAAACTGCTTATGCTCAGGCATAACAAGGAATGTACTATATCCGATAATATATCATAGCTTATGGCAGACTAAACACGGCAAATAAGAAAAAAAACATTGAGTTCTCAACAGTCAAATATATTCATTTCTTGATAAAACACATAAAATTTGCTCACCTCGCTTCTCGCTTTCATCCTGATCCTATATATCGAATCCCGTCGTTATTTTTAAACACTGCGCCTTACACACTTACAATCCACCCGTCGACGTAAATTCAGACCGATTTAGATTTAGAGACAGTGCAGAAATACACCACGAAAATTAGATCAACCAACATTTTAAGAAACACGCACTTGGGTATGGATGGTAATTTGATTTGTCGCACTTGAAATTAATAGCAATAACTATAAGAATAACTATTGATGAAAATTATGTTGCAGAAGCAGTAGAATCTCAATACATATTCTCAACGTAATCAGGCACCGTCAGAGCACGACGGAGAATGTTTAGGAGGACGACAAACTTGAAAATTGTTTTATTATTATTAAGATTCGTAGCGAAACATTATAGTGAAGCAAATAAATTATTTTCCATTACAAAACACAAGACAGACAAATAATAAAAATATTTTCTGCACACAGGTGATAACTAAGTATTATTTAATGAATTGGCAAACAATAAATTTTTATCTCCTACCCACTTAGATTTTGAGATAACATTACTGGCATTGTCTAACATAGTCCTGACTCATTTCACTCAACTAAGTCATAAAGAAAGAATTATTTCAGATTGATTTTAATACCTTTTGAATCTTTGGGTTTAAGTGTTGCTAATATCAATCGAACTCTTTGTAATCAAATGTTCATTTTTTTTTAAATCATCGAATACATCGTAATAATCTCCGGATATAAAAAATATCCCTTAGGAGTATAGAACAGCCGATTGCTCAATTCTCAATATCGCCGAATTTAATTTAGAATCCAGATAGTTAGACCCAAATATGTATCTGATTAACCGGAAATCCGTGTACTAAAATACTATAACATTTAGACCGAACAAATTTAGATATTGATACTATTGACCACCACAGTATAATGGCATGACACATATTTTTCAGCAGCCAATCAAAACTCAATTTTAAACCATTTAACGTAGATGTCGGCGCCGACGTATAAATGAAATTTCTTATGATGATTCTAGAAAAACACATTAAGCACGCGGAAACTCGTAAGCAATGAAAATCCAATGTTGTCCCTAGAAGTACTTATACTCTTATATATTCAGAGTTGTATGAACAAAGATAAAAAAAGATCAAACATCCGATATACTCCTCCAAACCTCTCATCACCTTTGTGGATATAGAAAAATCCTATCGAAAAATAGTAAATAGTATTAATCAGACCAAAAAACTTTGAAAACGGAATATCACATGCTATTCTTAATTTATTATATTCTCCCTGCGCGTCATCGTCCCTACCTCGCCCTTTATCGTTGCAAAGGAAACATAGAATTATTGTACGAAAGTACAAATTAAAATAATTTCTTAAAAATAGGGACAAAAATGTATGGGTAAGTGAGAAAAATTCGGCAAAAATCAAATGCACTAGATAAGGGGGGCTTGAAATGCGCATCAGAAGATGGGAGTAGCGAGAAATAATCAGAAATGTCATTTTGTTGGCTCAAAAAAAAAAATGGTTTTATTATTAATTCATAATTTTTCTATAACCACAGAAAGGAAGATATCATGGTAGGAAATATCCACTGACAGCGGTTTTTAAATTACTTCGATCAGGTAATAATAGCTTGCTTCCATAAAATATCTCCCACTTATCGTTGTTGAAACACTTTTTATGCTACTGCAACAATTCTCACAAATAGATACGAACAACGCAGCACTGTTACACATGCGCAATCATTTTAAATTCATAACACATTAGCGTACAAGAATGAATAACCAATTAAATCGCAAATATATATACCACGATACAGTTTTTCGGCACAGTCTAAAACGAAATTACACAATCGTCCGAATGCACTATTCTAAAAATTATTTATCTCCGATATTTTAGAAGCGACACAACTTAAAACTGTAGCCTTCACCGAGTACAAAAATAATGTGTAATTATTCATTTATTTAAAAACGTATGGTCCGCGAGTCTTTTTAGATTTCTATGGATCGGTATAATAATGGTAAGAAAAATTTGTCTCGATCGACACTTAAACACGGAACGAGATGCGAGATACGACAGAGGCGACTGGACTAGTTTATACATCCTCGAAGAACATCCGAAAATAAACTCACTGAATTTATCTATGGGAGCTTATAAGACTTTTATATGTTTTTCTAACTCGAGTTTACGGAGGTGTTTTAGTTTTTACGCTTAAAAAATATATTGGTTGGATGACTGACGAGGTGCGCATAATTTAGGGGGCAAGGTTAAATGTTTTAACATGTATCAGGTTTATCAAAAAAACATTAATACATGTACAGGGTGTTCCGAAGGTTCCCTATTCTCTTATCTTAAAAACTATCGAAGATAGATCGATAGAACGTTAAATATTAATGTGTATTGATTGTACAGGGTGGCCCGTTTAAGAGGGGCAGTATCTCGAAAACTACGGGAGTTGGAAAAAAAAATTAAATACAAAAGTTGTTCCTAGTAAAATAACCTTAATTTTTTTTTGTATTGTTTTAATCGCCACTTTTTTATATACAGGATGGTCAAAGGAAGTTACACTTTTTTAAATGAAACACCCTATATTTTATTACATTTTTGGATTCTACTTAAAATTCTAAGCATATTTGATGTATGATGATATACCTCTAGAGTTAGTAGTTTCACAGATATAAACAGTTGAAAATCGGTACTTTGACTACTTTTCACCTTGGTAGCAAGATGACCATTAGAGATGGAGTAAAATTAATTTCACATTCCTATCTTAACTTTTCAAGAGCTATTTGACGGTACTAAATGGCAGGTGGTACCAAGGGTACCAAATCTGGTACCTCTGTAGATACCTTCAGTTAGCACCATCAGATAGCTCTTGGAAAGTTAAGATAGGAATGTGGAATTCATTTTACTCCATCTTTAATGGTCTTCCTGCTACCAAGGTAAAAAGTAGCCAAGGTACCGATTTCCAACTGTTTATAGCTGTGAAACTACTAACTCTAGAGGTATAACATCATACAACAAATATGCTTAGATTTTAAGTAGAATCCAAAAATGTAATAAAATATAGGGTGTTTCAATTAAAAAAGTTTAACTTTCTTTGACCATCCTGTATATAAAAAAGTGACGATTAAAACAATACAAAAAAAATAAAGTTAATTTTATTAGGTATAACATTTGTATTTAATTTTTTTTCCAACCCCCGTAGTTTTCGAGATAAGGTATAGGCCCCTCTTAAACGGACCACTCTGTACACTTATATTATTAATTTTTGTCGTTGTCATATATACAGGGTACTTGGTTTTTCGTGGACAAATATCAACTTTCTTAGTGCAACAAAATATAATTAAATGGGTCTATAATACATCGTTTTGAACTTATTAGCAATAATTCTCAGGTGTGGTAGATAAAGTCCACCCGCATCGCCCGGTGAAATACCACCCCATTGGCTTAGGTGGCGTGAAATGTCCTCTGGCTTATGTTTGATCACCATGTCTTTGTGATCCGGTTCGCAGGGTCCCATTTGGATCTGTGGGCGGATGCTGGCCTGGGGGACCACCACGCTTGAGCGTCTCCAAGAATGAAAATAAATTGCAATTGAACTTCTGCAATATAAGATAACACAAATATTAACTCGATCCACCAGCACCTAATATCAAGTAAGCCTTTTATTTTAGCTCTACCAGAAACAAAAGTGGAATCAAGAACTACTCATGTTCACTTGGATATACCCGGATATGACTTTTACTCCCGATTTCGACAAAATTCTGGATTAGCTACTTTTATACAAGACGATTTATGTTGACGAGAAGAAACATACAAAACTTCGATGTCATGCGGTTCAAATTAAGCACAGATCGAGCAACCAAATTAATTTGTTGCTTGTATAGACCACTTAGCGAATACAAATATAAACGGCTTTTCTCAAATCTTGGCAATCAAATTGATGTCTGCAAATCAATTATCCAACAACAGAAACTGTCATAGTAGGAGACTTCAACGTACATAACATCGGCTGGTTGAAACACGCCAACAAAAACGACGATAAAGGACGAGAAGCCGAGACTTTTGCTATTAATCACGCAGTTGCTCAGCTGATTGACGAACCTATAAGAATCCCGGATCTTTTCTTAACAATTAATCCTGACCTATACACCGTAACAGATCAACCTCCGTTGGGCTCATCACACCACAATCTTATCTCAACAGCCTGTGAACTTGCTATCAAAACACAGGTGCTACGAAAGGTTTGGCACTACAAATCTGCAAAGTGGCGTGATCTTCGCGATCGTTTGACCATTCTTTTCCTTGGCAAGATGTCTGCTTTAGGAACCAAAATACCCCTGAATCTACTGACGAGATAACTCAAGTTATCCTCGCTGGTATGGAAGCTTTCATCCCCTTCTATGAAACTAACTCAAACTAACACAAACAATAAACATGGTTTGGGAAAAACTGCTCAAGAGCTCAATGCTAAAAATGCCGCCTACCGCAAATGGCGCCGAGGTCCGATAGCCGAAAATCGAAATATATTCATCACGACTAGAAACCAGTGTCAGCGGGGCATTGACGAGGGCAAGGAGGGATACAACGAGCAGATCAAGAACAAGCTTCTCAAATGTCCTAACGGATCAAGATCGTTTTGGTCAGTTGTTGGATAATGACAGAGTTGAGTAGCACTCATACGCTGAAGGAGCAACCAAATCTCACGCCTTTGTCTTGAAAGGATTGGACGGAGGTATTCTCCCTGAAGAAGTGCGTAACACTTTAATAGACGAGTACAATCAACGTCTTTCTCATGAAAAAAGACTCGAAGTCCATTATTCCTAGTAGTGACAGACGCAGACATTACATTAAGGCAACTAAACACGAAATGCAGATACGTCATGAATGTTCGTATCTCATGGGATTATCGAAAAGCCTCCAAAGCTATTATGCAATGCAAATTATGTCAGGGGCATGGGCATGCCCTGACATATTGCCAAAGGGACTGGAGGTGAAGCAAATGTGCTGGGGCCCACCAGATCACTGAGTGCATTTCAAATACAACGAAGTGCGTAAACTGCGGAGGTGAACACCGTGCCATTGATGTCGGGTGCCCAGTGTACATTTTTAAGGTGAACCAACTACAGCCACCCAAGCAACAGAAACAATTCAGCAGACAGCACTACAAGCTAGCTCCGCCACCTGCGAAGCCGGCCGGCGGCCTGGCGTGATCAACAGACAGGACCTGAGCGCTCTGGATATGATAGAGATTTTCCCCCAATGCAACACACACACCAACATAGTGTAGTGAATTTGAATCAAAGTGCTAGTAGCAGTGATAATCATAATGAGAAAAATGTAAGTACCAAACCGCTGCTGGCTTTCTCTGATAACCCAATAACCAACGATTTTCATAAATTTTGCAGTTACTGACAAAATCAATGCTGTCGTTAATATCTCTCAACTTTTAAACGCACTGGAAGACTCCGCAGCGCTTCTCGACGCCTGCGAAGGTGACAAAAAAGCTATCTTACAAGCCACACTTAAATTCTTTACCGAAGATATAGATAAATACGATATATGATCATCTCAGTTCGATCATCACTTACTGTAACTGAGCTTAGTGCTCATATCTTGTATATAATGTAAATATTTTAACTTATTTAATGTGAATCAGGGTTTTTCGGAGCGTTTTCCCTGGAGTCTTTCTACTCATCTTTATTCTTATTACGATATTCACAGAAATCTAGGAACAAGTAGTCGTTGACAACCACTAACCTCAATACTATTAAAGAGCTTCGCCCAAAGAATATGAATAAGCCAGCGGAATGAGTACCCATAATTTAGAAAACCCGTCCACTCCTACTGTGTAGGGTCGGACGCGGAGAATAGCTCGGATATGGAAATCCAGGTGCTGTCGTAACTCCGCGTAGGCTAGGATAGTGCTAAGTTAGGTTTAAGTATAATCTGTAAAAGTTGATGAATAAACGATTGATGATGATGATGAATCAGGGTTACTCAAAGACGTCAATCCCACCACTGACCAAAGATGATGGCTCAACAGCCGAAACGACCAAAGGAAAAGCGAACATTCTTGTCGAAATCTTTGCATCAAATTCTACTTTAGATCCTTAATAAAAGACTCCCCCAACTATTGCGAGAGTGAATACCTCAATGCCAGGTCTGATATTTCGCCAACACGAAGTAAAACGAATACTCAAAAGCCTAGATACTAACAAGGTCACAGGACCGGATGGCGTTCCCGCAATAATGCTTAAGAAATGTGCCGCTGAACTAACAGCTCCACTATGCAGGCTTTTCTCCCTATCATACAAAACTGCATGCTTTGCTTCTAGCTGGAAATGTGCTCAAGTGTAACCAATCCCGAAGAAAGGTAAGAAAATGATTCCAAAAAACTACCGCCCAATTGCCTTAGTTCCCATCATGTCCAAAATCATGGAACTGATCAACGAACGGCTCTTAAAATATCGAATCGGCAGGCACCATAAGCGATCGCCAGTATGGCTTCCGCAAGCTCAGATAAACGGGAGATCTCCTGACTTACGTGACTATCTCCTGCAGTGGTTATCGACATATTCAAAGCATTTGATAAGGTGTGGCACGACGGATTGTTAAGCAAATTGACAGCATTGCTTCTATGGCTTTCCAATATCTGAAGGGATCGAAACATCCAAGCTGGTATTGATGGACATCTCTGGGAGGAATTTAAAACCAATGCCGGAGTTCTTCAAGGGTGTCTATTATCTGCCACATAGTTCCTTCTCTAGATAGATGATCTCTTAGACAGGACAAACCGTTCTATTTACAGCTTTGCGGACGACAGCACTCTTATATCCTCATTAATGTCGCGGATTCCAATCACCGCTGCTCGTTCCGCGAGAAAATCAGATTGCTGCCATCAATGAGGATATGAACGCAATCGTGGAATGTGGCGAGGAAAACAATGTCCAGTTTAACGCAGGAAAGAGTCAAGCCCCTATCTTCTCAAAAAAGCAAACACCGCAGGACCTGACTTATCAATGACAGGACAAACACTGACTTGATATGCTGGGCATCAACGTAGAAAACAACATGCCTTGGCGTAATCACGTCACCAAAACCGCCAAGGCAGCAGCACAACAGCTAGGCGAACTCTATAGAGCAAACCAGTTGCATACTCCTCATCAGCAGCTCTTCTTGTTCTATAAGGCTCAGATAAGATCATCTCTGGCATTCTGTTCCCATGTGTAGAGCTCGGCACCCAAACACTTGCTCAATATATTAGAATCCATGCAGAGGAGAGCAGTTCGTCTTGTTGACTAAAGACCTTGATAGCCTTGAACATCGAAGAAAAGTGGAGGACCTATGCCTTTACAATCGATACTACTACGGAAGGTGTTCGATTGAGCTGGCACTTATTGATTCCTCCCAAGTTGTGCCAAACAGAAACACCTGTCAGACACAAGTTGCTTATCAACATACGATTCAGTTGCGAAAACCTAGGACGTCGCTGTTGCGGGACTCCTTGTCTGGAGGACTGTCTCGCTCTGGAAAGGACTTCCGAGTAACGTATTTGCAGAAAATTACAACCTACAGTGCTTTAAGTCCAACGCCACCGTCCTCCCTGCACACACACCGAGTGGAATGGGACTATTCTTTTGCGTGTGCGCCGAACATTAAAAAAAATTAATCGAACTAATGAGCTAATTTACAAGCGATCATATTGCAAAACTCTTGATGCAATAGCAAACAAAGACACATATAAATTACCTGCAGACTGCGCCCAACCTAGATCAGGACCATCAAATAATTATCCTGAAGTGCATCACTACCGGTTAAAAACTGAGAAAACGTTTAAATATAAAACTTACACAAACTAACCCAAACTAACTCAAACTAATTCTGAACTTGCATTCAAGCAAATAAAATTCTAATTCACATTTACAAGTTAATTCAAACATATGATTTCGATGCTAAAATAGTTATTTGTGTATTTAGAGCGCAAAGTAACGGATTGTCGCTTGAGAAAGAATGTTACTGCGCGACGCGTAGCGGAGCGCAGTAATCTTTCGAAAACGGCAATTTTACTTTGCGCTCGAAAAACACACAGAACTTTTTCTACAGCCGCATTTTTTAAAATTAAATGCACATTTTTCTCTATACTTATCCTGAAATTTGCGAATGACTGTCAGTTTTGACATATTATGTTCGGGCTTCGGGCATATTTAGAATAGGATTGCCAGCAACAAACTGTAACAAACGTACGACTGTCATTTATTTATCTTCGGTTTCCATGACCATTCAGCACACTAGACGGAAAAAGTGAGAATTTCCTTTTCCATGTTCGCGCTAGAGCGCAAAATAACGATCCACGGCATTAGTCGATTTTGCGATTTCATTTGAATTTAGTATTTAGTTATTTTGCGCGCGGCTGTAGAAAAAAAATATATGCGGGGAATTACTAGGTATTTCTAGGTATAAAATGAAAACATACAGTGTTTCAAGTAGTAGTTTCTATAATTGAAGAAAAAATTAAAATTATTGAGCTGCAGACTGCGCCCAACATAGATCAGAACCACCAACTACTAATCAGTCTGAAGTGCATCGCTGCCGGTTAGAAACTCAGAAAACGTTCAAATATATTAAATTCATACAGTTCGCTATCGAACTAATCGGAAATTGCACCCAAGCAACTAAAATTATGATTGACAAAATCCATTTACACGTTAATTCAAACATATAAATCATAATAATCCGCCAGGCGTAACAGAAAAATATGCGGCAAAGTACTATTTGTAAATTAATGTGCTGATAAGGTAGTGGGGACAATTTTGCCATTTAAGTAAATTAATTTTAAATATTGATATCAAATCACTTCAATAAACCTTTTTTATTTTATATCTACATTTAACCATTTTTTGAAAAAGATAGGACAAATATTATGTACAACCGACTCTATCAATAATCGTCTTGATTGTTATGTATACACTGGCGCCTATCCACGTTTCAGCCATACGCTTAAGGAGGGAAAATACTTTAGAGGGAATATTAGATCGATTCGCGCCCTTCAGGGGATTGAACACATAGTTGCACGTTGGCCGTTTTAACATAATGGCACGAAGGCATAAATAAATGGAATTTTCAACCCCATACACATGCACATTTTATAGTTATATATAAACTAAAAAGGTGAAACACCTCTGATCAATAGATTGGCTACTATAAAGAGATAAAATACGTGCAAGAGTTTCTTTAAAGAATGGTGACCAGTGTTCATATCAGGCATATCAAAACTATACAAAAAAATGCAGGTTACTGATTTTGTTTCTTAAGAACATTGATTTGTACAACAGAAATGTTTTGTTTTTTTGAAAGATTATTCGTAACTAAACTAAAGTGTCTATGATTTGAGTCTACTGAAACCTGATTTACGTTAGATAACATGTATTTTTTGGTTCAGTTTCTTCACAGCTCACAATATGAATTAAATTAGATGAGCCAAAATTATAGCCCTTTGAGCAATCAGAAACATTTTCTAGAGAATGTCTTATTAGTTTAGCTAAAGAATTTAGACTTTGAATAGTAGTAGGTTGTAATTAGGGGGAAACAGATGTCCTGGTTGGCTGGTTCTAATCTAAATTGGCAGACAAGGGTACTGTCATCTGCAAAACTATTAATAAGATTATTCGTTGCGGTCAGCAGGTCATTAATATAGATGAGGAACAGAGTTGGTGAAAGTATTGCGCCCTGAGGCACGCCCGCGTTAATGGTGAATGTGTCTGAGATGTGTCCATCAATTGCAACGTGCTGAGATCGGTTCTTAAGGAAACTGGCAACCTAGTTGCAGAGAGAGGCAGGCAGTCCGTAGGACGGCAGTTTGTTGAGCAGTCCGTCATGCCAAACTCTGTCGAATGCCTTCGAAATATCCAACGCAATCACTCGAGACTCTCCGTAGTTCTCAATTGCCCTACTCCATATATGAGTGACATAGGCCAATATATCTCCTGTCGATCTCTCTTTGCGAAAGCCGTATTGATTATCGCTGATTATTCTGTTGTTCTCGAGCTACTTGAGTAGTTGCTGATAGACTACACGTTCCATGACTTTGGAGATTATTGGAAGCAAGGCAATTGGGCGATAGTTTGGGGGCGTGGTTTTCTTACCTTTTTTTGGAACATGTTGCACTCGAGCGACTTTCCAAGAAGATGGGTAACTCCATTTTCCGTAAGATAAAAAAAAAGCCTAGAAAGAACGGGTCGGGTGTTAGTTCATTGGCGCAGTTCTTTAACAAGATGGCATGTATTCCGTTCGGTCCTGATGCCTTTTGCGTCTCTAGATCTTTAAGGATTTTACGAATATCACGGTGAAGAAACTTGACTTTTGCCATGGTAGTGTTGATGTTCGATATGGTGTGGAGATCCTTGCCTTGGGGGACGTCTAAGGTAGAGTGCGATGAAAACATTTTGGCGAGCATGTTTGCTTTTTCCTTTGCTGTAGTCGCCGTGATGCCACGTTCGTCTGTTAAAGATGAGAGAGACTTTTTGTAAAGTTATTACTTACTACCTTTGCTACCGACCAGAAATGCCTGGAGCCACTGGGGCATTGCAAAAGTTCATTCCAGCTCCTTTGATTGTGTTTGTCCTTAGTTTCGTCGATCACACGTTGGCATTCGTTTCTCGCTTCGATGAAATAATTGCGATTTTCAGCGGTCTGATTTTGCTGCCAGTACTTGTAGGCTTGCTGTTTCCTACCTACAGCTCTTTCGCATCTTCTGTCGAACCAGGGCTTTCCTTTTGACGGTAACTCGATGGAATGTGGGATGTATGCTTCCATTCCTGAGATTACTTGCATAATCTCTTCGCAGCAGACTGCCGGGTCGTTAGTGCCACAGCAGAAGTCGAGCCAAAGAAAATCTAGGTAGAACACGCTTAGATCGTCCCAGTTTGCAGAATTGTAGTGCCAAAATTTACGAGGCAATGGTGGATCCTTCTATAGAAGTGGCAATTCAAAAACCTTTGATATTAGTTTGTGGTCGGAAGTACCTCATGGGGGACCAACTGTAATTGTGTACCGGTCAGGATTGGTGGTTAGAAAAATATCCAGGAGGGCGGCGAATTCGCCCCTCTCTGATATTCGAGTTGGTTCGTCTACAAGTTGATTAAGCCCGCAACTGATGGCAAATGCTTCCGCTTCTCTACTTTCGTTGTCGGTCTTGTTGTGATGTTTGAACCAGATGGTGTTGTGGGCATTGAAGTCACCCAGAACGATTATTTATGAATTGGGATGATCAACCTGTATTGAATAAAAGGGGGTAGCCAGTATTGTAAAAAAGCTTTGGTAGGCTCTATCGCTCGCTATAATTCAGTACATAACATTTTTGAAAAGTTTCAGAAGCAACAACCTAACATCCACTAAATTTCATTTTCAAAAGAGAACCTAATCTCGGCTTTAAAAATGATTCACAACATAAACTCCATCCATTATATTCTAGTTTTAAAAAGCTTCTGGAGAGATAATCCCATTTAACCTTTATAAATAATTGATTGTCATCTTTTAACCATCTTTGTCTCAATGATCGTTCTAAAAGCTTAGCAATACGAAACGTCTTGAAATTTTTATGTGCCAGATTTCAACGCTACCATAAAACACAATTTAAAGGGGAAAAAATTGTCCGATTTTAGTCGAGTAGAGCATATAATTTTAGCCTAAAAAACTAACTGATATTCTAAATTTAACAAAAACATTTTAAAATGCGGACATTTCGATCTTAAAGGATTTGATTAACGCAATTATTTAACTCTTAAATTTTAGTCTTAAAGTAGTATTTCAAAATCTTTTACGGAACAATACTTCTGGATTTATCCATAAGTCGTTTTCTCTCTTTTTTCCTGATATCTAAATTAACCGATTACTCTAGATCAGCGGCTCCCAACCTGTACTACATGTTCCACCTGGGTGCATGCATTTATCACCAGTGGTGCATTGATAAACTAAAACTATCCAAAAAACAATGGCGAATTTACAGTTTATGGACTTGTCGGTTTCAAACTATTCAGAATTACGGAATTACCTAGAATTAAAATGATCTACCTAGACAGGTTTCAAAATAACCAATCATTTTCGGTGGTAACTGCTGCCCTAGATCGTATTCACTCAGTTAGCTGTGGCCAGATTGGAATTTCGAACATTGTGGACATTTTTAATAACTGCTTAAGAGTAAGTGATGCAACCAAGCAAGGCGATACCGATAGGATACTGGCATATAAGCCCTGAGGAGAGCGCTGCCTGCAGGGGGTGCGGTAAGGAGGATGAAACCCTCTTCATTACCTGAGTAGATGCCCTATCTTCGTAAAAGCAAGGCACGCTGTATTCTACATTGTAAAAAAATGCTTACCCTAATTTAGCAGTATCCCCCGCTCCATGACACGTTATCAAATCAGCAGGTGCTAGATTCCTGGACTTCCAATTCTGGTAGATGACCTCGGCGGTGTCCGAAATTTGCTTAGCAATGGCGGCGATGTCATCCTCTGCGGAATCGCCGCTTCCGCCGGGACGGCGCCTCGCCGTAGCCGCCATGTTTGGTGACGTCACCGCGGTAGCCGAGGCGCGCCGAAGATCGGCGTCCGAATCCGAGAGGCAACAAGACAATGGCGATTACCGCTATTGTTAAGGATCAGCAGGTCCGACTTAGAAAAAAACTTGATGAACGATGGCCGCGATGCTCTGAGTCTCGAAGTTCAGTCCAATGCTGTTGGGTGTATAGTAGTTGCAGCTCATTCTTACTTGTGTATTTTATCTGGAAAAGAAATTTAATAGTTAAAAAATAGCTCAGTGATATTTAGTTTCCTTAGTTAAGATATAGAACTGTCACATCATTCTAACCATTCATGTCATAAAATGGATTCATTATTTAATAATTTATAAGCACAAATTGCAACTATAAAGATGAACGAAACATGAATCAAAACTATATAAATTAGATTATATATAGGCTAAATAAAAGGCGTGTACTGTTTTCGACAAAACTTCATCCAATTGTAGCAGGTTTACTATTATAAAACTACCATTTAAAAAACTGAATTTTTTTCGAAGCGACTTATCAGTTTTGAAGCAAACTTTTCTCATTTGACCACTAGCAAATTTTTATTATTTTAATACTTTTCAAATCATAATAGAAATAAAATAGATCTACACAAAGAAATAGAGCACACTGCCAAATCTAAAATACCATTTCAATGATAGACAAGTAAGCAACAGAACAATCTGGTAGTTGAAATATTGTGTGAAACAGTGGAACATTCGTCATCTTTGTCCTGGAGCGGTCTACTATTGGTGCTTTATAATCATTATAATCAGCAACTTATTTTTGGATTTAGTAAAAAAAATATCTCAACTGATTTAAATATACGTAAAGCTCGTTCTCGTTAATAAATAACCAATCAACAACAAAATATAAAAAAAAATCGAAAAATATAAACGACCCAATTTTCAAAAGTCACGTAAAACAACATGCATTTTCAAAAGAGTAACGTAGATATTAATAAAATCTCGAAATTAATTAAGAATATGCATTCGTTACTTCGCATGAATGACGAAACGGTTATTTTTAACAATTCACAAATCTATTTTGCAATTTGGAATCTTGGAGACTGCTTGTTTGCAGGTTTTTAGCATTTTAAGAAGTGTGGTCGACGTTTGTTCCTCACTAAATATATACATTGTTTATAACGCTCGTGACTGATATTTCAATCGTATTTGGTATAACAAGAATCGCAGAAAGAGTTAATATTTTCTAATCGGCAGCCCTAAAAGGTGTTAAAGATTAGGAAAATACCCATAGTTTATCCAGATCTTGTATTCGTAATATCCTACCGAAGATATAACTAGATATATTATACAGTTCTTTAATAGATTTGATTCATTTTGTGTGTGTGTTTTCTACGATACCATAAAATGCAAAGGGGCATATCGCCTCAAGACCTATTATTGATTATTTGTCACTTTGATATGCTGATCCATGGGTATTTTTTAATGGAACAAAGAGTTGCCGCATCCATGTTGAAGAATAGGCGTTTGATCATCAAAACAAACAGAGTAGAAAATTCAACTAATGGAGTTTGATTAAAATGACGGTCAAGTGTCGAAATATCCAAAATTAGTATCATAAACGCGTATCAGGGAATTAGTTAATAATCTAAAACTCTGATTCTTCATTATCTCGTGACACTCACATTTCAGGAATTACTATTTTTTGCGTTCGTATACAAACCATTACGAAACGCAAAAGCGCTTGGTAGTGGGAGTATTTCGATACCCATTTTTATGATATGATGTTGATAGGAAAAATAATATCTGACAAATTACCTTCCGTCTTATTCGTGATACGTAAAATGTATGCAAAAAGCTTCAAATGTTTTTACCAACCTTAAAATGTTAAAATCTTTCGATAGAATATTTATTAAAAGATGTATTTTATAAATTATAAAAATGCAAAAAAGATAAAATTTAGAAATCACTCGTTTTGTAAGACTTTTAAGCACACCTGCCCATTAAAACTCGGCTTTTTCAAATAAACTCGTGCGCTAAGACACTGGCCGAAAAATTAATTTAGAACTTAAACATGACTAGCTCTTAATA
>MU184996.1:66966-125675 GCA_016904865.1 Pissodes strobi | reverse complement strand
AAAAATTAAGTAAATATGGCATTATTGGTTCGTTATGGAAATGGATAAAATCTTATTTATCAGGCAGGTCAGAGCGGGTAATGGTGGAAGGTTATTATTTGTCCAATATGTTTTCAGTAACATCAGGGGTTCCCCAGGGGTCACACTTGGGCCCTCCATTGCTTAATACCTTTATTAATGATATTTGTTCTTTTTTGGAGGCTGAAAGCCTATTATTTGCTGCTGAGTTGACATTATATGGCAGGATTGAATCACAGCAGGATCAAATCAAAATACAGAATGATTTAAATAAAATAGATAGGTGGTGTACTCTTAATGGTATATGGCACTAAATACTGAAAAGTGTCTAGCTATGATGAGATTTAGCAGAATTAAAAATAATTTTCATATATCCTACACATTGGACTTCCGCTTTGGAGTTGGCGGTGTTAGGACGTGGGAAGGGAGTCTGGTTTTCCTAACCTGACTTCGCATGGGAAGTGCACGTGATTCACGGCAGAAAGCGTAAGGGGCCCCGCCGGTTCGAAAGGGAAGTCGCGGCCGGTTAGGACAGTGTTTAGGGTGGGTCGCTTAATGTAGGGTTGATATCCAAGATGGCGCCGAGTGAAGATGTGTGTGTAGACGAGGATAACAAAAAGTGCAAATATTGCAAAAGTTGCGTAAGATGTAATTTGTGCAAAATAAGTTATCATCAATCGTGTGCATTGCGAATGACGGGGCTACAAGTCGTATAAGCGGCAGCAAAAGTCTTGTTTTATGCCCAGCGTGTGCAAACACTGCCCGCGCTGCCGATGTAAACAGAGCAGTAAGTGAAGCTTTACTACCAAAAACCGAAGAAATTGAGAGTTTAAAACTTAAAATATCTGAGCTGCAAAGTGAAATTTTGGAGGAAAAGTTCCAAACCTTACAACAGAAAATGGAATCTATGGAGAAAAACATTATAAACAGGCTAGAAAACATCGAAAAAAAACCACAACAGTGCAGTTGGAGTGTCTACATTTCCGATCGCCGGACAGCAGACCGAACACGTTAAAATTCATGGTAAATCAGTTCAATCCAAACCAGGACTAGCAGCACTACCTAAACGAACAAGTCCGTGAACAAGGCCGTGAAATGTCAAAATACCGTTGGCGTTAAGAGCAATGCCAATACGCAGCTGGACCCGCCGACATTGCAACCAGAAGAAGAGGAAGAAACTTAACCTCAATTAAACCTCCTACTCCCAGTCCGGTGGTAAACAAAAAACTGGTTACAAATCAATCAAATCAGGGTTCTGACTTTGAAAATGAGGAAGGTTGGACAAAAGTAACACGAAGAGACAGAAATATCAATATACCCACTAACAACATACGACCTAAACCAATAAAAGGATCAAACAACTGTTCAAGTATTCTCAAAGCGGCCTAACTAAAATCGTGGATATTTTTATCAGACTTTGATCCATCCATAACTGAGGATATGATAATAAATCATTTCGAAACAAATGATCTTGGAGATGGATTTTTTTTTGTGAAAAAATGGTTACAAGGAAGGATAAGACCAAAAGCTCTTTTAGACTGGGAGTTCCTCAGGATAAAAGGGATGACATAATGTCCTCCAATCTATGGCCCTGTGGAATTAGGGTGAACCATTTTAAAAATTTCCAGCGCTTGCAAACAGCAAGATCATAGTATCAACCAACGATCTCAAACCACAAAATTTTTATTTTGTGTATGTAGAGGCTTGTAATATTTATATTAGGTTTGTTCTAGCAGCGATTTCAAACCATCTGGAGTTTGAAATCGCTGCTAGAACAAACCTAATGTTGAAAAATGTATAGAATTGTGTGTTGTCCTAATTAATAATGTTTATGTTATATGTATATACAGGATTCCTGGAGGAGATGTTGGCACTTTTCTGTCTGCTCTAGAGGGTGTAATGAGTAATATTGGCCAGGAAAGGGATATCATTCTGGCAGGGGACTTCTATGTTATGTTTGGCACAACACAGGGTGAGTCGTCTGTACTGCTTGATCTTCTGGGATCATACGGTTTTCAACAAACAATCTTTGAAGCAACACGTGGAGAATCCTGCCTGGATAATATCTTTTTAAATTTTACAACAAGGCCATTTTTGGCACAGACTCTTAATATGAACCTCTCGGATCATCTGGGTCAACACCTTGGGTTTAATTTTGGGGTAGACAATAAAGTGCTGTCCGAAAAAAAAGTTTTTCGACCCATTACACAGAGGGGGTTAAACAATTATTATAATATCATTGGGGATATTTCGTGGGATTTTGTGGATAGTGTAGAGATTGGTATTGAGGAAAAATTCTGTATCTTAATGAAGTCACTTTGGGATGCATACATGCAATCATTCGCTGAGAAGAAATTCTGTGTCAGATCGGATCAGACCAATAGAGTCAGTTGGTTTGATAATGATCTTAAGGATATGAGAGAACATTTACATCTGCTAAATGATATATGTAAGCAATACAATCGAGTGAATGATTGGGTAATATATAAAATATTAAAAAAAAAACTATAAAAAAATCTATAAGGGAGGCAAAGAGATTGGCAAATGATAGGGCAATAAACTCTTGAAGCAATCCAAGCAAATGTATGTGGCAAATTATAAATTCAAAAAGAGGTAAAGTAACTAATACAAAAAACACCAGCTGTCATATACTGCCGCAAGAATTTAACAACTTCTTTTCCGGTGTAGCAAAAATTCTCATGAGGAACATGCCTCAGGAGACTAGTGATCCTCTCTTGCATCTCAACAAAATAAAAACTTCATTCCAACACTTTGATTATCAAGAGATCACTTATATAAAAATGAGGGATACAATCATACAATTAAAGAACAAAAAAAGTGTAGATATTTATGGTTTAACAGTAGAAATCATAAAGTCAGTAAAAGATTTAATTTATATTCCACTCACCAAACTTTTTAATCAGTGTGTTCGTGACAGCATCTTTCCAGGCGCTCTAAAAAAAAGCTTTAATAACACCAGTATACAAGATAGGAGATAAATCACTGGTTGCCTATTATAGGCCAATTTCTTTGCTCCCTGTTATATCCAAACTTTTTGACAAGATCATGGCGACACAAATAGTGGATCTATTTGAGACCCATGGGCTGTTTAGCCACCGACAATTTGGATTCAGACAGAGGAAAAGCACTGTCCAGGGAGTGTTGGACCTTCTAGAGGGGGTAATGGACTCATTTGAGGGTATGGAGTACTTTGATGCCCTGTTTTGTGACCACAGCAAGGCTTTTGATTGTGTCACACATTCTCTTTTATTAAAAAAAATAAGATTCAACAACTTTGGTGAAGATAGTATTAAGTTGACGCAGTCGTATCTTGCAGGGCGTTACCAAGCAGTGAGGGTGGATGGTGTGACCTCTGCGGAATCGCTTCTGGATGTTGGTGTGCCACAGGGGACGATCCTTGGTCCAATTCTCTTTCTGATTTTCATTAATGACCTACCTCTCTGCTGTGAGGAGGCTAAATTTGTGCCGTTTGCGGATGACACAACCATTGCTGTAACTGGGGAAACAGAACAGGAAGCTAGGGAAAAACTATTGCAGGGACGCGAGGCGGTGGAGTCTTGGTTCCTTCCAAATCGTCTGTTGCTTAATGCTGAGAAGACCCAAATTATGACATTTACCCTGAGAGATATTGGTAATTCTCCTCTGGAATCAGTCAAGTTCCTTGGCATCTGCCTGGACTCCAGATTGATCTAGCAACCTCACGTGGAAACGGTGTGTGCAAGACTTCGTACGAGTGTTTTTGTTTTGCGGGGTCTTGTAGGTTGTGTATCACGGGAAACACTTATAACTGCCTATTTTGCGGTATTTAACAGCAAAATGGTATGGTGTATTGACTTTTCCCTCTGTCTATATTCTTGAAAATCTGTTGCATGTTAAGAGTGGCCTTGCCGGATATAGGACTCATGAGGATCTACATGACTACAATACCAGATCTAGAGGTGATTTGGTCCCGTCTTATTGCAGGCTGTAGAGGTGCCAATGTAGACCTGATTTTATTGGTGTGAAGTTTTTTAATAAACTTCCACAAGAGATTAGAGAACTTCCTATGCAAAAGTTTAAAAAAGCACTCAAAAGCTTCTTATTAGGGAAAGCATTTTATAGTACAGCAGAATTTCTTAATCTTGATGTTTTAATATTTTCGTGATATGTTATTTTAATTATTCCATTAGGATATTTTATTTTTAATGTGTTTTATTTGACATTATTTTTTTAAAAAACCTTTCCACTATTAAGTTTTAAATTTATGAAAAAATCCAGTACGGTAGGATTTTATAGTACTAGAATTCCTTAATCTTGACGTTTTAATATTTTAGTGATGGTATATTATTTTAATTATTCCAACAGGATATCCTATTTTTAAAGTAGTGTTTTATTTGACATTATTTAAAAAATAGTATATTATTTTATATGGAGGAAAAGTAATACTTTTCATGGCGCGCTCGTGTTTAACAGCCGAACGGAGTGAGGCTGGTAATAGAGAGCAAGCCATGAAAAGTAACTTTTCCTCCAAATAAAATATGCTGTTTTTTCTTCAAATGTCGACAAATTAATGCAAAAACGTCTCTTTTTAATAGTAATAATAATTATTATTAAAGATAAGTGGGTTCGCAAGGCGGCTTAGACCGGTGCGGTGTCGGTGAATAGGCTCAGTTTGTTGCTATAGTAATGTCACATAAAGCTGTCACTGTCAACAATAATAATTTTCTTAAAATTGCATCATCGATTGCGTTTTAATTACGTATTGATAAGCAGTTATTGAGTAAGTTCGATTAAATAATAACCAATTTGTTCCTAAATTAGTGATTTTTAGAAATGCAGTCGCAAATTGAGTGATAAATACAAATTTTAGTTTAATAACTCTTGAGTTGTTGACGCTTATTTTGATGTTTGTTTGTATTGTATCTATGTTGATATGACAACACTTTTACCTCCGCCGGCGGAAAAGTGAAAAGTAAAGCTCCGGCGGAGGAAAAACGAAACTTCACTGCCGCCTACACAGTCGAGTAATGATGGATTTACTGACGTTTGAAGAAAAAAACCTTTATAATATTGAGTTTTAAATTTATGAAAAAATTAACATTAGTATTTGTAGTGTTAGTTATATGTACTTTCTTTGACGTATGTAAGTGCTATTTGCACATTTTGACATAATTAAATTTGATTTGATTTGATTTCTACGAAGGTTCTTCCAGATTCTTGCACGTGATTACGTGATCTGAAGGAGATCGGGGCTGTGGGCCCTGCGGAGATGGAAAGTCTCTCTGACAGCAACTGGTTATATCTGCATTGTGTGAAGCCCCTTTGTATAAGACTCTAGCCGTGCATGTACAAGATTTAAATGTGTGTGAATGTCCAGCCGGTGGTGTTTGAACCTTAAAACAAGCCGTACATGTACAAGTCGGAGTCCCAGGAGTATATACTCGACATACTGGAGGCTCCAAAAATAGAATCTCTATCCACCAAGGTGTAACTTATCTAGGATGGGTCGCCCTAGCTCTAACTAAGCCGGGATAGAGGCCTTTTCTGATTTAGGATTTTACAGGTGTAAATAACGCTAAAAATTATATTTGTAAGTTTTGTGAGATCGATTCTTGAGTTTTCCAACATCACATGATCACCTATTTTTAATGTTTACATAGATCGACTAGAAAATATTCAGCGTAAATTTATAAAATTTGCATGTTATAAACTCAGTAGGAATGGAATTGTTCTCTCATTAGAGGATACATAATAATATAAGTATTTGCAATTAAGTTTTCTAAAGGACAGAAGAGAGTATTATGATGTATGTTTTGATGCTTTCAATATTATAAATAATTTTGTATGTAGTCCAGAATGTCTCTTCATCTCAAAATTGCATGTTCCAGGTTACATAACTCGTAATATTCCCCTGTTACATGTCCCACAGTGTCGTACTTAGTATTTTATGTTTAATCCAGTTAGGGTCAAGGAGGGTAAATTTGAGACACTCAGGTATTTATGGTAAAAAAGAGACACCTGCTGCTGACATCTGTGATTGAGTATCTTGAACTGCGTATGTTTTATAGCATAGAAACACATCTCATTTATCGCATAAATTGAAGACTTTGATAATAGGCGGCATTCCTAACTTTCTAAAATTACAGTGCCTTTATACAAGACAGCGGCGACAATGGGGGTCTTATTTTTTGATTGGTTATTAGGGATCACGTGATTTGTCCGCCATGTTGCGGCTAAATCCAAATTTATTCTCATTTGCATAGTGTGTCTATGAAATAGTTTTGCGTCAAATCTTAAAATTTGGCGATTATAAAGTAGTTATAAGTGACTTTGAGTATTGTATATTGAACAGTGTTTGTGATATTAGCATTTGTTTGCTTTTTAAAAGCGTGCCATAGTTACAAACTCGTATTTTAAAGTCATATTATTATTATACCAAAAATGCCTGGTTGTTGTGCAATAAATTGCAGTAATTCTGCCAAAAAGGGGTTTGTAATGAAACGTTGGAAAGCGAGATCCCAAAAGAAGGAAACAATGGTTAATCAAGACGAGAAGGGATAACTGGACTCCTACAGATCATTCATATTTATGTGAGGTAATATATCCAATAATCCTATTTCAAATTAGAAAACTGAACTAAACTGGAAAACTAGAAGTTAAATGCATGATAAATGAATGTCTCTTTATGAAAGCATTCATAGTTCAAGCCTAGGTTTCAACTGAAAAAGTAAACTATGCCAAAACCTATAATAATGGCTTCTATTCAAAAATAACCTTAGTGAACAAGCCACATTTTTTTAATTGTTTATTTAATCTTTTCGATGCTTCAGTTACTTTTCTGAACTATTATTTTAGGCTCATTTTGCACCAGAAATGTGGGAGAAGACCCGAGAGGATGGCAGCCGTAAATCAAAATCAAATTCGATTCCAACAATTTTTTCATTCGCCAAACCGAAAACTCCGAGAAAGCCTCCACTTCAGCGGAAGTTTTTATCACCAAAAAAAGTTAAGCCGTCTCTTACCAGTAAGTGCAATTTTATAACAATATTATTGCATTGCTCTATAATACAGAAATATGCTATATTACTTATATTAGCGATGTTTTTTATATACACTTGTTTATATGCATTTAAAAATAAAAGCATGAACACAGTTATTCAAATGTAAATAAACACCTGATGGTTACCAATGAATAGTAGACTTTGAACTTGAAATGTATAGATCATTTACCTTCTTAGTTATTTAACTTATTACCAGTGGAGATAAAAGACATGCCTGGAATGAAGGTGTTAAGTATAAAATGTAAGACATAATATATTGTAAAAAATAGTGATAATTTTATGGTCGTCCTTGAGTAAATTATGAAATGGTGTTGTTGGGGAAACACCCCAACACGTGTAGAAACTATCGTTTTTCACCGTATAGTTTGGTGATAACACCCTGTATGAATGTAGAATGAATGAGCCGTAATTAAACACAGAATATTTATTTCACCCCGGATACAACCCAATTTGTGCATTTAAATTAGCATATGCCAGTTCTTCAAAACCCCCTTAGTCCAACCCTAGACGGACGATCCCTTAATTTGAACCTGTACAACAGTCCTGCCAGTATAATAGATTACAATTCAGCAACTCTTCACTCGTAAAGGAAAACGTTTGTAATCGTGTTAAAGTCAATGTATTTTTGTCTCCGTCAACATTGTGAACAATCAGTCTGTCAAATAAAGAAAGAAAACAGTTTCTACCCTTTTAATCTCAAACGAATTCGGCAAAGTGCCAATCCCCACTTTTTATTTGATCGTGATGCCAGTAGCCGCTCGAAGAAAGAAAGTCACGAGTCAGTGCTTTGCTAACACTCCACGTTGCTGGATCGGTATCCTCACCGCGCTCCAGCAAGTGCCTCTTCGCGCCAAAAGGTCAAATTCCTTTTTGGGCAATTTCTCTTGTATGCACAAATATTAGAGAATATTTCGTGCACCTCAGTTATCTTTGTACAAGGTTGGACAAAGACCTCCTTTTGGGCTTTTTTAAGCAATTCTTCGAAGTCAGAACGATATATAGCGTCCCCTTTGGAAAATGGAACTTAAGATGACGGACTGACATTCCTGGTAAAATTTCTGTAAGCAAGGTTACAGCTGGAGTTATGGTTTCCGTAAACACAATAGTTAAGTTTGGAAAATAACTACAAGAAACAGTGCAGGCACTTACAGGTGATTCGATCACTTAGGTATCACTAAAATGAATATACAACTGGGGAAACAGTTTGAATTGTAATAATAGTAAATTATAAATAAATAAATTATTAAATAAAGGTTATATTTTGTACATTCAATAATTTTGCAAATGAAAATAAATAACTGTAAGTATCTTCTGTTCTTTTTAGGTGAAGCGATGGAGCCAGTAGAACGAAGCCAGAAAATAAGCATGTCTGATGCCTTAACACGTCCAGGTACATCAACTGCAGATATACAAGGTAATAAATCCTCTACTTCGCAGTCTACATCAAGCGAAGATACATTAAATATTTCTCCGATACCACTAAAAGTTGTTGCCTGCAGCCGTAAATAACTCTGTCTCTTTTAACCATTATGTACTTCAAAACAGAGCTTATGCTACATTTGAGGGCATAGGGCTCTGGCATCCTGCATAGTATGCAATTGCTCTGTTCTTTGTATTTCTTCTTTATTAGTCTTAGTTTACTATTTGGCAATCAGTGCTATTAGAAATGTAATTGGTGTAGTAGTAGTAGTATTAGGGTTTCTTTATAGAATTTATTATGTATTACAAATAAGTTAGTATTAGGCTTTGCCTATTGAGATAAATAAATAAATAATAATTAAACCTAATCATGTTTACGTTTCTGTACATTTTATTTCCTTCCCCCGCTAAATTTGAGTTAAGTTAACATTAAGGGCCACTACTTTGAACTCCAATTAGTCACTCTTAAATTAATCAGTGTTTTGAATATCCCAAATATCACACATCTATTAATGTCGTACTGACATTGACACATTCAAAACACTGGTTAATTTAATGAGTGTTTAAAGTGACTATTGTAAGTTCAAAGTAGTGGCCCTAAATGGTATGAATAATCAGATTTAATGTTTAAATTAACTATTATAAATCATATTAAAGTTATGAGTTATTGTGATTTTATTTATAATTAATTGGATTCTGCTGATTGTAAGTACTTATGATTAACATTTGGTGAGTACCTACCTATTTTTTGTTTACTAAAATATACCTAATTAGATTATACGGCTTTTTCAAGTATTTACAGGAAATAAAGCATAAAATTAATACAAATGTGTTCTTCTGTACTTATTGAAGACTTTCCTGTTACCTCAATATAAACAACAATCAAATAAATATAAATCTACTTTTATGATGGCTTTCCTTCTTGTTTACTGCACATACACAGAAGTTTTTCTACTACAACAATCCTCAGCAAAGCACTTTTAAGATTTGGCAAGATTTTGATCATCTTCACAACTTCACAACTCTTCTATTATTCCAACCAAAATTCACTTGTTTCATTTAGGTAGACAGTTTTGTTGTAAAAGCATCGGCTAATCTACAACTCCACAAAAACAACTTTTTGTTGGAAAATGACTAAAGGAAGACAAAATTCAGAATCGTAAACAAGTAAAACTTTAACCTCACATCTCGATTTTCGATCTAGCTAATTTTGACGTTTACCAGCTAAAAAGAAGTGTAGATATATCTCTTTTTAGATCCATGTGGGAAAGAAAGATAAACATAACAACACCAACCTTTCCATAAGCAAAATAAGGCCAAACGTCAAAACCCGCCTAGATGGGTACGGCGGTAAATTTAAATTTGGGAATGTTTTCTGTGAAATTTTGCACACTTATCAAGTTATGTTGTCAGTACCTTAATAGCTAACGATCTAGCTAATGTCAGCACTTAACAATAAGGCTAAAACAGATTTGCAATTCATCATTTTGCGCTCGAGAAGTAGAAAATGCTTGAATTTTAGCTTTACCTCTTAACAAATTTAGCCGCTACATGGCGGATGGGAGGAGCTTAGCCTCTCTTGTCACCACTGTCTTGTATAAAGCCACTGTATGTAAAATTTGCTATTAAATTTCATTTCATTATAATCTCCAAAAGACTTCCGATTCGTCTTCGGTCGAGTGTGCACACATACTCGACATACTGGGAGCTCTAAAAATAGTATCTCTATCCATCAGGTGTAACTTATCTGGGATGGGTCGCCCCAGCTCTAACTAGGCCGGATAGAGGTCTTTTCTGGCTGAATTTTCTCACGAAAAAGGCCAATACTCCAATAGAGAGTTTACTACTACTACTACTATAACGTCCAAAAATTCTTCCAGGCGGCTTGAAATATTATACGATACTTATTGTTTTTTTAGAAATAAAAGTGATGTGTCGAGTTTAATGTGTTTATAGACTAATGTTTATTGATATTGTGTGCAGGCAAACGTTAGCAAAGCAGATTAATGTAGTGATGAGATAAAAACCGGCAAGTTCAAAAATGAGACACTTTTTGGGGTAACTATGAGACAGTGATAAGTAACAGGTGGTTTAGGGTAAAATGAGACAATGTCTGTAGGGTAACAAAGTATTTTTATTTTACAGAAAATGGGAAAAATATATATACCAAAGGAAAAAGGTACGCAAAAGAAGACTAGGAGGCTGCACTACGGGAAATCAGAGAAAAAAATCTCTATACGCGAAGCTCAAAAAAAAATAATATTAACAAAAGTGTTTTAAGTAAAGGATCAAGAGGTATTGAAAAAAGTGTCAGGTCGAAAGACTGCATTATCCAAAGAAATTGAAGAGGATCTTGCCGATGAACTAAAAGTTTTAGCTAAGTGGGGTTTTGCCCTTTCTCGTAAGGAAATTTTAAGCACTGTGCAAGATTTTGTGCAAGAAAATGAATTTAAAATCGAGATGGTAAACCTGGAAAGGATTGGTGTGTAGGATTTTGCAAAATAAATAAATTAAGTTTTAAAAAAATAGAGCAATTGGCGGCATGTCGCTACAAAGCAACAAGTGATCCCTTTATTATTTATAACTTCTATGATATTCTTGCAGCAACTTTCAAAAAATTGAATCTTGAAGATACTCCCGATTCAGTATGGAACCTGGATGAAACTTATTTCTCGAGTGACCCTACAAGAGTTAGAGGTGTTGCTGGACGGGGTCAAAAAGTTCAACGGAGAATTGCGGCCTCTTGAAAGGAGAACACAACAGTCATGGCTTGCATTTCAGCAGCGGGAACAGTTCTGCCACCATTAGTTATTTTCCAAGGTTCTCATTTATGGTCATCATGGAAAGGTGATAAAGATTTAAAAGGTAATAACTATTATTTAAAACATACCGAACTGAATTTTACTAAAACAATTTTTATTTCAGGAACAATGTATGCATGTTCCAAAAAAGGATGGATGACATGCGAAATATTTCAGGATTGGGTCCTTGAATTTTGTGAAGTAGTCAAACAGAGGCCATTGCTTGTGGTACTAGATGGACATATAAGTCACTTAAATACATCAACCATTCGTAAAGCCATGGAAGAAAATATAGTTTTGTTGAAACTTCCCCCACATACCATGATACCACGGACCTTTTACAGCCGCTGGACAGAAATTGTTTCGGTCCTTTAAAGATTGACAGAGAACATATAAGCGCAAATTAACAAAAGCTGAATTTTGCAACTTATTATGTTCCATTTGGGAAAAAGGCTTAACAAAAAATAATGTTGTATCTGGTTTTATCTCAACAGGAATTTTTCCCTGCATTCGAGAAAAATATCCCAAAGCTCGACTCGATACAGAAAAGCGTTACCAAAGTAACTTAACTGATAACCCTCTAGAACACCCATATAACATTGATGATAACTCAGCAGATCAAGAAAATGTACAACAAATTGAACATATTAATGAATTTAATGTTAATGATAACTCAGCCAATATACCAGAAAATAATGAAGCTTTTCCTTCAAACACTGATGAGCAGACAAAACTGACTGAAGAAAATGTTTTGGACTTGGATAGTATTGAAGCGGACGCAACAGCACATAAACAACCCGAGGCTGGCTGTAGCGGAATAAATATAAAAATCACTCAATCTTCCAGCCTAAATGTAAGTGGTGGTGAAAGCCCTAAAATTTCTTTTCAGGACATATTGCTAAGTCGCTGCGCAAATAGTACAACAGCTTCACCCGCGCCTGAACGTAAAAAAAATTGATATCACTGGCTGCGTTTTAACAGACGAAGAATATGTTACAAAAATTAAAGCTAAGGAGGAAATTCAAGGCCGGAAAGAATTGATAAAAAAGCGAGAAAAAAAGACGTCACTAAAAAAAAATACAAAAAAATATGACAAAGTCAAAAGGAAAGCAAAAGAAAATAGAGTATTCAAGTGAATCTTCGAGTGAATCGCAATCAAGTGATTATAGTGTACGAGATACAGATGCCGACTGTGACCCTTTCAGTGATAATGAAATGGAACAATATCGCCAGCAAAATAGTGCTGCACAGCAAAATAAAGAGGAATCCTCGGAGAAATCATACACAGTTGGAGAATTTGTGACAGTGAAGTATATGGGAGGAAAAAAGTAACGAAAAAATGTACAAATATGTATCAATTATTCAGAAAGTGAGAGAAGATACAGAGTTTGAGGTTATGACGTTCAAGTCGGTTGATGTCAGCAAAATCAAATTTAAAACGGTCGAATCTGATGTAAATATTGTAGGGTGCAATGACATAATCGGGAAATTGTCACTTCCACACCTAGTATTTAAAGGTACGAGAGTACTTTATACGAGGGGTGCGCAACTGCCAAAAACGTGTACACCATAATTAATTATTTGTGTATTTAAAGGTAATAAAAGCATGTTTAAAAATAAAATTAGGTATTTAAAGATATTTAAGACATTTAAAATATATTTAAAGGTATTTAAAGTATTTTAAAAAAAATGTAGTATACATTGAAAGCTATTTAAGGGTATTTAACGGATTGAAAATCTATTTAAAAATATTGAAAAGGTATATAAAAGATACTTAAGAGATTTATAGGTATTGAAGAAATGAAAAATAAGAAACCTCTACTTAGTCATATATTGGTTTAATTTCTCATTAATTGACATTATACCCTGCAAAGGACACGTTGAAAGTAAAAGATATAATACGGTCATTCTTTGTATCAAACAATGGAGGCGGAATCTCTTTGACTATGTCCTCTTTAGTTATAACAATAATATCCTCTTTATCTGGTCATTTACACGTATTTTCGGCACTCGCCTTCTTACAAAATTTTATTGTCAGTTCACTTCTCGGTTCACTTTCACTAACTTCGCTAACTTCTATAATTTGACTGACAAAATACTTGAAAAATTTTTTTCCATGTAATTTTATTAATGCCCAGTTGCCTACGTTTGTGCCTTGGTCTTGATCTAAAGTTTAAATCCAGAGTATCTTCCTGATCTATAAATATTTCCAACTCGATATCAGAAACATCTGATATGAAACTTTCGCCTGAATCTTCTTCGGAATCTTCAGTGTCTGTATCTCTCTTTTTTTTTTTTGTTTTTCCTGATTTTTGATTAGTTATTGAAAATATATTTTGTTTCCTCTCGAGTCGAGTATTGTTCTTGGTATTAGTAATATTTACTCCTCTAACCCTTTTTAGTCTGTCAGTACTTAATTTGTATTCAGGATTGGTTAAGAACCATAAAAGCGTCGTTTTTTCAAGCGGTATAGTTCAGATTATTTTGTTTAATTATTACAAATTGACTGGTTTTAATAATTTTATCGACATTAATGCTTCAGTAAACTGGCAAATTAAAAAAAAAACGTTGATCAATATCGATCTCATAGATGTGTCCGTCAAATCCCATCGTCCTCCCCCAGTCTGGAAAACCCCGAAGTACTAAGTCTGGCGCTGATCAACGACAATTTGTGACAAGAGTGCATTATATTAGATGGCAGGAACGTCACACTGGTGAGAGCAGTTTGATCACGGGGAGTGACGCCCCAGCCATTCCGAGTTTGCCACGGAATGTGGCCCATCAAATCCCATAGTCCTTCTCGAGGCTGGAGAACACCAAAGTACTGGAGCTAATCACTGGGGAGTGACCCAACAAACCCCATTCTTATCCCTGTCAGACTAGGGACCACCAAAGGAATGAGTCTGAGGCCGATGCTTCCAGTGGAAGCGGCCCTAGGTGGTAGATGTATATGCCTACTCGCATCGTCCGGTGAAAGACCACCCCACCAGAACTGGGAAGTGCTAAGTGGTTTTCCCGAATCACGTTTCGCTTTCGCGCTGGTGGTTCCGGGTTCCACAGTAGGAATATATGGACATGATGATGTTTCTAGGATCAAAATATTCCGGTAGTAAACTCTCTCGCCATTCGGATCTCCGGGCGCTGGGTGGCCTTGGGAGCCCTTCATTCCGCATTTCACAAACAGCAAAGATTTTAAACCAATTTAGAATAGATTTCTGCAACATAAGAGGCATAAATACCAACATAAATTCGGTACAACAACATCTACAGGCAAATAGACCACATACTAGCCCTTACAGAAACACAAGTATGTTCTACAACAACAGTAAAATACCCCTACCCTGGTTACGACTTACATACCCGGTCTAGACATAATTTCGGAATATGCCTTTTTGTCCGAAGCGACTTTTCATGTCACCGCGAGGAAACATTCGAACCGACGCCGACGTGACGTCATGTGGCTCAGGTTCACCACCAAGGGATTAACCTATGTTGTCTCTATCGCCCTTCGAACGATGGAGCCTACCAAAGCTTTTTTACAACACTAGCTCCCACTTTTGACTCAATACAGGTCAATCACCCCAATTCAGAAATAATCGTTCTGTGAGACTTCAATGCTCACAACACCAACTGGCTCAAACATCACAACAAGACCGACAAGGAAGGTAGAGAAGCTGAAGCATTTGCCATCAGCTGCGGCTTACTCAATTTGTAGACGAACCACCTTGAATCTCAGAGAGGGGCGAATTCGCCGCCCTCCTGGATCTTTTTCTAACCACCAATCCTGACCAGTACACAATTACAGTTGGTCCACCATTAGGTACTTCCGACCACAAACTTATTACAACGGTTTGTGAATTGCCACTTCTACAGAAGGATCCACCTTTACCTCACAAAAATATGGCATTACAATTCTGCAAACTGACCATGTGTCAGATCACAGATCCTCTTTACTAGCAAGCAACGAGAAAGAAAGAAGCAGGTCAGGTCAAGTAAGGTGTACGCACAGTGTTGCCAACTTAACGGATTTTCCGTCAGATCTAGCGGTTTAGGGTGACCACGAAACGGGAGAACGATGTTCTAACGGCTGACGGATTTTTTAACGGAATTGTGATTTTAAAATAGTTCAGATATTATAAGTAATAAAAATCACTGGACAAATAATAAATTACAAATTTACACTTGTATAAAAAACAAAATTTTATATTTATGATATATGTTGCCTTATTTTGTTCTCAAAACTGCTGGTGGCAATCTGGCAATGTCGTGCGTCGAGCGGGACTTCCCCGGATTGAGTCCCAAATCCCAATTGGTCAACGGTCACGGTCTCGTAGTATGCTAATGCTTGTAGTCTCACTATTGATTCTATTTAATAATTCACATCGCTTTCGAAATATTAACAAATATTAGTTATGCATCTTTGTGCCTATTTGTATATGTAAATAAAGTAACAATTACAGCATTTCTTATTATAACGGATTTAATTGACGGAAAAAATATTTTTAACGGATTTTTGACGGATATTTACAATGAATTTAACGGAATTTAAAAAATATAGTTGGCAACACTGCGTGCGCACAATTTCCTGCCAGCATTGGCAGTAGTCGGGCGAGATCGACGCAGTCGAACAGCTAGCGGTTTGTCAAGTAAAGGATTTAAAATGTATTGAGGTTGTTTTAACAGGCATTTAAAAGTATTTAACAGGTATTTAAGAGTATTTAATAGGTACTTAAACGTATTTAATGAAAATGAATTAATATTTTAAACATTTAAAATCTATTTGTAGTATTTAAAAATATTAAAAGTACTTAAAACAGAATTATAATGTATTTAAAAATTTAACGCATATTCAAAAATAATTAAATAGTATTTAAAGTTAGGATGTACACCATATTTAATTCTCTGCGCACCCCTCAATATACATATATGAGAACTAGAAGGGATTTTTTTACATTAAGGAACATTTATATGTTATGTTACTATATAAATATTATAAATAAAAAATCGGTGTATTATTTTTACTCCTTTGTGTCTCAAACTTAACCTTGCATAACAAAAATGCCGCTTACAAGCTTAATTAAAGCCTGTCTAATTTTTACCCCAACATGTCTCATCATTACCCAAATCGAAAGGTAAAAATGAGATATTTTTTTTTTGGTCAAAATTATTAGTAGAACATGTGCATATTATAAGGGGGACAACGTATACCTAAAAAGGTGCCAAGAAAAGTGCTTTGGAAATTCGGAAAATAAAAAGTTTTAAAATCCGTCTCAAATTTACCCTCCTTGACCCTAACAGAATTAGCAGAAATATAAACAAATTTTTTAGTCAACTTGAGTTCTTTAATGTCTCTAAAGAAAAGTTCAAAATTTCTGCCAAAAAGTCAATTCTAGTTTAAGTTTAGTTTGTATCTTATTTGCACTTATTCAAAAGGCGCATTTGTTTCGATGATTCAAATAGGTGGGTGAGGTGACCCACCTAATTCCCCTTTAGTTACGCTACTGACGTGTGGTGAAATTTGAAAAAAAAACAATTCCAAAAAAAACTCACCTATTTTTATATTGTAATTGGATTCGTTTGTCATTTTTTGCAAATTCGTCTATAACATCGTTGTAGAAACGCGGATGTTGCGACATTTCCCTAACAAGATTGTTTTCGATCGCTAAAAGTGAACCATTGGACAGCCGATCTTGTATTGTCGAGTTTCGCACGTAAGTCTTTATCCGTTCCAGCGTCGAATAACTTGGTTCCAAAGGAGTACTATGAGCTGGAATTGTCAACACTAACTTACACAGTTTCACAACCTCCGAATACGCTTTGTCCAATGCAGTGTTTTTCAAAAATGTTAATAATTCACTGGCATTATTTTTTCTGTCGATGTCTTCAGTCTCATACAAAGCTATAAGTTCTGAACGTAACAAAACCTTATCAAAATATTCTTGGTAATGACGAAGCAAAGATTTTAACTGTTTTTCCGGAAAACATGTTGCTTTGAACGCATTAAAATTACACAACTCGAGAAAGTCTAGGTCATTGAAATTCTTGAACCTGTCGTCTATTTCTCGATACATCTGATCCAAAATTTGATAAAATAGTCGGCGGTAATACGTTTTAATGTCCCCAATATTATCAGTGAGTCCGCGTTTTCTTTTTGGTTTGTCTGTCATATCATCCAAGCATTTTTCAAAGTCATTTCTCTTTTTCTTAATAACACCTTTAAATTCTTCAATTTTTTTTACACAGAACCCAATATCATTGGTCTTGCATTTCAATGAATTGGACAGAATATCTGATAATGGAAATATATCTGAAAAAATTAGGAGCAAAAAATTGAAGTCATAATCATTTTCTAAACTATCTAAAAATCCTCTAGAGCTATTTACGGTTTCTGTATCCCACTTTGTACTATTCTCCAAAACGCTTTCAAAAAATTTGATTAAAGAATGGCGATGTTCGGAAATTGTCAATACCAACCTTCCGTCGTAATTCCATTTTAGTAATCTTCCCTTCACAATTGTATTTAACGCTACTGTGCGTTTATTGGAATTTGAAAAAAAATCAGCCATTCCAGTCAAAGTTGCAAAAAAAACTTTACATTCTTTAATATGCATCACTGATTCAGACAAAACTAAGTTTAATTTGTGGGCAAAGTAGTGTATAAATATCGCACTGGGATACGTGTCTCGCACTTTCACTTGTAGGCCCCCCAAATGTCCAGCCACAACTGCAGCCCCGTGGTAGCTTTGTGCAATCAATTTGTCATCGGCATTTATACTTTTTAAAAGTTGACATACAATTTTACACAACGCGTCTGTCGTTCTATATTCTGGCACATTCATGAAACCTAAAAATCTTTCCTGTAGGTTTCCGTCCACATTTACGAATCGTACCATAGCAAAAAGCTGACTAAAGTTTGCAACGTCAGCCGTTTCGTCTAAAATAATTGCAATAAAGCGTGTTTGTTTGATTTCGTTCTTTATTTTATTTGAAACTACAGTCGAAATAGCAGAAATTAAGTCATTCTGACTTTGATTTGATGTGCTTTGAAACACACTGGACTGTTCCAAATGAGTTTTCAAACAAGGGTCATATTTCGATATTAGAGAAACAAGATCTACGTAATTGCTTCTATTTGCTGATGAGCTTGTTTCGGCAAGAAAGCACACAACGTCGATAAGCCTCTTCAGCGCCTCTCTATTTTTCTCAACTAATTCGTTATGTTGTCGATAACTCACTTGTAATGATTTATCCAAAGCGTGTTCAATCCGTATTTTCCCGAACACTTTCTCTTTGATAACGGCCTGCAAATGAGCTTTATACATCAGATGTCGTTTCGCTACCTTGTGCAGGTTATTTAAATCCCCGAAACCATTTTGATTCCAAACGCCGTTTTCATTTACGAAGAGCAAACACGGCCAACAAAACAATTTATTCCTAATCTCACAACCTGTTAGCCACTCGTACTGCTCGTAAGATTTGTCCGCGTTGAAATGTCGCATGCAAGTCTTTATTTTAATAGTCAAGTTTTTCATCTCGGGCTTCGGCCTGCCTTTATTTATTATGTTCGATTTTTCAACGAAACTCTGAGAACTGAACCGCTTATCCAATAACAAACACACCGCACAACTACACGACGGTACGGTCCTAACGGCTGATACATCACTATCCAAAAAATTAGTCAATGAAGACATCATCGTGTCTATTTATTCAAATAACACTTCGGTTCCCCCCAAACTAAACGTAAAAGCGTATTTAATTCACACAACTGCTTATTCGACAGAGCGGAGGCGGCGGTAAAGCGCTCGAAACCTCGCTACTTTAGCATTTGACCATGACAATTTTAGAAGCAGTTGGAGCTCTTGCTTATCGAAGCTCGGAGTGGGACGGGCCGGACAAGCGAAGCACAAAGCACCGCGATGTTGTCACGTTGCCACATTTTATTTTAAGGTTAAGATTGAGCCTCTTAACATTGGAAATGTTTTTGTTTTCCTATTATGGGGTATCAAATCACGAAAAAGTGCATGCTACATTTGGCACATCACGTAATATACGTGAGAGATCGTGTTAAGTCTGTTTCTGAGGACGGAATCGGTTCAAATGACAAAAATAAATTAAAGCTAACTAGAACTAACCGAAAGTTGATTGAACGACTAACCCAAACTAACTAAAAGTAACCAAAAGCACAACAAGGGTTAAAATGAATCGGAACAAATTAAAAAAATAAAAGTAAGTTAAAACTAACTCAAAGTAACCGAAATTTGGCGAATAACCAAAACTAACCATAAAAATTAAAATTGGTTATAACCTATCGGATCCGGTTTAAATTACTAAAATGAATTGGAATTAACTGAAACTAACCGAAAGTTGATTCAACGACTAACCGAAAGTAACCAAAAGCTCCAAAAAAGGCTAAAACGTATCGAAATAGATTAAAAATATTGTTACGGCTAGACTAACAACCATCCGGACGTTTTTGTGCTACCCTATAGAACTAGCCGCCCCGCCGTGCCTCTCGCTTCTCTGTCTGTATGAATCATCGACCGGCCCGCCGCGAAGTTTCGGGTAGCTGGAATTATCTCGATGGCCTCGTCGAGATCATATAGAGTGGCGTCGGAATACTTCCCGAATATTCGTGATAGATTTAAGATTATATATAAGCAGACCTAAGGCGAATGTTAGTCAGTCGGATAGTTAGTTCAGTTCAGTTAATTATTGAGTGTTGAATAGATATTAGTGGTAAAGTTATAAGACTAGTTTAGTGAGTTAAATTGTATACAGTGGTAGTGAATAAAGAGAGTATTAGTTGAAAATAGCAAAGTTGTAATTCTGTTAAGAACCCACGGGAAAAACGTAACAATATTAAAGTAAGTTAAAACTAACCAAAACGAACCGAATTTTGGGGACTAACCAAAACTACCCAAAAACATTAAATTCGATTATAACGTATCGACGCCGATTGAAATGACTAAAATTAAAACTAACCGAAATTAACTAAATATTGATTAAACGACTACCCACGACGACTATCTAACCCAACCTAACCCCATCTAACCTAAACTAACCAAAAGCACCAAATATGGCTAAAACGTATCGAAACAGATTAAAAATATTATAATAAGTAATAACCCAAATTAACCGGATTTTGGCGACTAACCAAAATTAACTAAAAACATCATTAAAATTGGTTACATATCGGAAAGTTCATTGAATGACTAACCAAAAATTAATCAAAAGTAACCAAAAGCACCAAAACGGGCTAAAATGTATCGAAATAGGTTACATAAATTAAAGTAAGTTAAAACTAACCAAAACGAACCGAATTTTGGCGACTAACGAAAACTAACCAGAAACATTATATTTGACTATAACGTATCGGAGCTGGTTCAGATGAATATTTTGGTTTCTTGACAGTGAGTTTCCAAGGTCGCATCACGACACGGAAAATTTTAGTGAACGTCTCGACACGGTTTATGTATAACTGATTATAACGTATCGGAACCCGTTCAAATAAGTAAAATAAATTGTGACTTAGTGAAAATAACCGAAAGTTGATTGGACGACTAACCAAAACTAACCAAATCTATTCAAATTGATTAGAATGTATCGGAACCAGTTCAAATGACTAAAATAAGTTGAGACTAAGTGAAACTAACCGAAAGTTGAATAGACGACTTACCAAAACAAACTAATTCTATTAAAACTAATTTTAACGTGTCGGAACCGGCTCAAGTAAGTAAAATAACTTGAGACTAAGTGGAACTAACCGGAAGTTGATTAGACAACTAACCAAAACTAATCAAATTTATTAAACTTGATCATAACGTATCGGAACCGACTCAAATGATGAAAATAGGTTGAGACTAAGTGAAACTAACCACAGATCGGAACCGACTCGAATGACTAAAATCAGTTGAGACTAAGTGAAGCTAACCGAAAGTCGGTTAGACGATAAACCAAAACTAACCAAATAGGTGTGCAAAATTAATTGAACTTAGCAGCATCAAAATGTTTCAACTTTTTGACAAACAGGGGGGTAAATGCACATTTTTAACATCTCATAACTTTCCCCAGAAACGTGTACAAAATTTGAAAATAGGTGTGTAAAATTAATTGAACTTAGCAGCATCAAAATGTTTCAACTTTTTGGCAAACAGGGGGGGGGGGGGGGGAGGAGGGTAAATGCACATTTTTTCATCATCATCATTCTCCAGCCATTTGCGTCCGCTGTCTGACATAGGCCTCCTCAAGTTTCTTCCAAGTTTCTCGGTCCTGTGTCGTTGCAATCCAGTTGGTGTTGATCTTTTTTAGATCATCCGTCCATCTGGTGGGTGGTGTTACGGGATTTCGTTTGTCTGAACATAGCCTCCATTCCAGAAGTTTTTTCGTCCATGTCTGATCTGTTTGTCGTGCTACATGACAGGCCCACCTCCATTTCGACTTTGAGATCTTTTCAATTATTATGTCTTCTACCTTTGTTCTTCTACGGATCTACTCATTTCTTACTCTGTCTCTGAGTGATATCCATAGATCTTTCCATCTTTTTTTGTGTGACGTGACACTCAATTTCCTTGCTGAAGCCTTAGTGAGCGTTAGGGTTTCTGCCCCATATGTGAGGACCGGTAAGATACACGTGTTAAAAGTCTTCCTTTTTAGACTTATAGGAATTTTGTCCTTAAATATGTGTCTCAATTTTCCGTATGCTGCCCATCCGAGGTTTATGCGCCTTAAAAGTTCACAAGTGTTGTCCCTGTTGATTTTTAATTCGTGTCCCAGATAGTTATACTTTTCTACATCTTCTACTTGCGCTCCCTCTATGTGTATATTTCCTGTTGGTACTAGGTTTGTCATTGCCTTAGTTTTGGCATAGTTAATGTTCAGACCAACCGCTTCCATTTCGTTCTGGACTTGTTGCAGCATGTTTCGTGCTTCACTTAGATCATCCGTAATCAACACTCTTACAGTCGCTGTTGCATGTTATATATATCATATAGAACTTGGGTGTACCTGTGATCTATTCTGCATTCTTTGAGAGCCTGGAGGATAGCATAAGTACATTTTCACTGTGTCAAACGCCTTTTGGAAGCCTACGAAAACTGGAACTAATGGTCTATTATATTCTATTGTCTTCTCTATTAACGTTTTCAGGCTTTGAAAGTGGTCATTCGTCCCAAATCCTGTCCGGAACCCTGCCTGCTCTCTTGGCTGTATAGGTCAAATTTCGATTCCAGTCTGGTTGTTATTATGCGGGTATATATTTTGTAAATATGGTTCAGTGGGCTTATGGGTCTATAGTTGTCTAATTCAGTACTATCTCCTTTTTTGTGTAATAGGATGGTAGTGGCATTGTTGCACTTTGAGCGTATCTCTTGATAAATTAAACAGAGTCCGCATTTTCTCTATTAGCACGGGTCCCATCCTTGTTGCTTCAGTTACAACTCCATCTTCGCCTGGGGCTTTGTTGCTTTTCATTTTCTTGAGGGCGCGATGTATTTCTAACTTAGTGATGTCCGGGATGTCTTCTGATCCGTGGTTTTGCACTTTCCCTTGATTTAGTTGATTTCTATCTGGGTACCTCTTATTGTTCGTATATAGCTCTTTGTAAAAATCTTCCACTATTTGTATTATTGTATCTCTATTTGATGTTACATTTCCATCATTGTCTTGGAGTTTAAATATTTCTTTTCTTCCAGTGGCTAGTTTGTTTCTTCGGACTTTCATGCTTTTATTTTCTTCAATGGTTTTTACCACATTGTCGTATTTGTATTTTCTTAAGTATCTCCTCATTGATTTTTGTATTTCTTTATTAATATGTTTTAGTCTCTGCCCGTCTGTATTTGGTGCACTTTTAAGGCCTCTTCTTTGTTTTATTTTATTTTGTGTCTTCCTACTGATTTTTTCTTATTTGGCAGTTTTAGGACATTATTGTCTTCCAGCATTTTCTAATGATTTTATTATTTTCATGTTTTTGTTGTTTATGTTATCTGCTTCTGTTATTTTTAACATCTCATAACTTTAGTTGAACCTAGCTGCATCAAAATTTTTACATTTTTTAATAAACGGTGGGGGGGGGGGGGGGGGGCAACTTTTAACACCTCATAACTTTCACCAGAAAAGTGTGCAAAATTTGAAAATAGGTGTGCAAAATTATCCGAATCGAGTGAAATCAATTTTTTTTAATTTTGTAATAGACGGGGGGGAACGGCCAAGTTTTGTGTTGTGCAAAATTTTATTGCTGGTATGCAAAACTGTGCAAAATGTGAGCAAAATTGGTTTATTTATTTTAGAGGTTTTTTAATACTTGACCGACCCGAAGTTTTGAAACCTTGCAGATTTGTAGGTTTCGGAGTCTATACTTAAAATTCATAAAATGCCTAATTGAGACTTGCTGTCATCTTTCCAAAATAGCCGCCAAAAATGGTTTTTGGCAAATCTCTCCAAAACTATGCGTTTTTCGAAAAAATGTATATAGAGAGCAAAATTAACCCTTAAACCGAAACATTGGTCGATAGTACATAATGAGAAACATCCGGTCACAGAGACCCGGCTCGACGCGCGCTGTAAATATCTACATTATATTTTAGTTTTTTATTTTATTTTGTTTTTTTAACAATAAAAAAACTGCTTTTATTAATATACCTTGTATTTAATAAACAAATGGGTACAAAAATAGCTACTAATCTTAGAACTAGTAAACAAAATATTTAAAAAGATAAAGTTACACAATTAGTACATACTTTTCTGCTGCACTCCAAACAAATGGGATTGCCACATTTTATGCATTTGTATGATGTTTTTCTCTCTTTTCGAGGTGGACATATCGAACAGGTTTTGCGCTTCTGAAGTTTGTCTGACGGAACTTCTTCGGTTGAATTTTCTAGTCCTTCGGGAATGACTTCACGTATAAGTGACTTGATATCTCTAGGGAGATTTGAAATAGCTAGGCGTCTTCTTAGATGCGGTTCTATGAGTAGCATGGCCAAACTTTCAATAAAAGTGCTTCTTTTCATTGTAGGGTTTTGACGGTAACATAAATATAATATGAAACCGTTGACACAACTTACGTTTACGAGAGTGTAAAATATAACTAAAGGCCACCTTCTGGTTCTTCTGTTGGATGAATATAAAGCATTTTTCATATCTAGAAGATCTACACCACTTTTTGTTTTATTATAATAACAGACAATCTCAGGTTTATTTTTATCAGAGTCTGTTTGGACACTGTCATGCATGGAGGATATAAGCACAACTGATTTTTTCATTTTTGGAACAATAGACAGCAGTGTTATTGGCATTTCAGTAGCGAATCCATAAAGTGCTGATCCTACCGGTCTGGATTTATTTGCCCTGAACTCTGGTGGTATAATGGATTTATTCAGCTTCAAAGTGCCTACATAGGTTAAAGATCTGTCTCTAAGTTCTTCTACCAACTCCAGTGAAGAAAACCAGTTGTCAGCTGTGATGTTCCGGTTCGATCCCTCCAACGGTTTGCATAGGCGTAAAACTGACTGAGTGGGTTTCAAAAGCTTACGTTCTTCCTCGGAAAGCCCAATTCCGTCGCTGTCTTTTCCTGTGTAAATATAAGCATTAAAAAGGTAACTACTGTAGGAGTCGGTCAAGCACTGAATTTTAATGCCATATTTTGCTGGTTTCTTCGGCATGTACATGCGAAATCCACATTTTCCTCTAAAAGGGACAAGCATTTCATCCACCGTAACGTTATCACTAAGCCAGTACATCTCTTGAGAATTTTGAATGAAAGCATTGAATAATTCAGAGATAGGGGCGGCACGATCCACTTTTTTTCTCTCCTCGCGAGTTGTGGAATCATCAAACCTAAGAGCCATTCCTAATATTTCAAAGCGCTTGACGGACATAGTTGCTCTAAAAATAGGTCTTCCAGTTAAACCTTTTGCAAATAGGGTTTTCATATTTTCATGGCCAGATTTAAATATTGAAGTGAGCATAAGCAAACCAATAAATGCGTGTATTTCTACAGAATCGGTATTTCTATAATTTGACTTATTACTCTCAGGTTTTAGTTTATCTCTAGTTGAAACTAATTTTGCATTTGTGAAGAGGACAATTTTATCAATTATCTGCTGGTCAAATAAACATTTCCAAATTTCGAGTTGGCCAGGTTTGGCCAATTGCCTAGCTTTTCGAGTAAGCCCGGGCAATTGTCGGATAATGTTGTGTTTTGGAGTTTTTCTTACGCCAGACGGGGCGTTTTTCAGCCATTTATATTCTTTTTTATTTTTTCTTCCAATAAAAAACTGTGTTTCTTCGTTAGTTTCTCTGCCATGTTGTTTGTGGTTGTCGTCATCGGTAGTTCGCTGCTCTGCATTCAAAAGGTTATCTTCTGTATCACTTTCACTTCCTTCACTTATTTCCACTTCCTCTTGCGTCGCCTGCTGCTCATCATCGCTTAGCACATAGTCCGGATCTATATCTGAGTCGTCAATTTCCTCGTTCTCTTCAAGTTCATCGTCGCTTTCCAAATACCACTCCGTAACCCTTCGCTCAAAATTTTCATCACCAAACTGTACTGTTTGTTTTCTCGAACATTTTGAAACATGTCCGCTGCTCGTAGAAGGAGTATCCATGATAACGGGATCTGAAAATAATAAGAACACTTTTTGATTTGTCCAGACAACTACTAAGTAAAATATTTTATAATCTCTCTCCAACTGAAAAAAAAATTGCAATACAATAATAGCTTAGGTATAATTTGTACATAATGCGAAACATACAGTCATACATACCTGTATTATTACTAGCGTAACGCGAAACACCCGGTCTCTCGTACCGGAACACTTTAGAAAACCGACGTGCACCTTACAGTAACAAGATATATACTAAACGCTATTGCCCGCTTTGCATAGGTAAGGAGTTGATAGAAGCATATTCGGGAGGGGAGAGACACAGATCAAACTGGGTTGTTATAAGTTAGCCAAATGTGACCCCACAGGTCTCAGAGACCGGTGTTTCGGTTTAAGGGTTAAAGAGGAATTTCGTATAAATAATGTTCTTAGCAGATTTTCGCTAAAGTTAACCATTTAGGCACAAAAGATGTAAAGTTTTAAATTTTGCATACGTTTTACGTAGAGAAGGCTTTATACAATTTTGTCAAGAAACAGTGACGTATCTTTTATCCAATTAATTCATTAATTAACTCATGTTATTAATTTTAATTATTAAAAATGCTGTACCTACTTGTTTCCTCACCACCAATGAGGTAAAGGACACGGTGCTTTTTATTTATTTATTTATTGACGGGCCAAGCCCATTATAAAAGATATTGATAATTAACAAATATAGCAAGTTCAAAATTAAAGAATAGGTTGACATAACAAAAACAATATGTAAAATCAAAGAAAGATAAAAGTGAAAATAAGCCTAAACAATACACTTCAGTCAGTCCTCGCAAATGGTTCATATGGCCCAAAGAAATCAAGCTCACTCAGCTGATTGCACAGTCTGAGAGTACGAGGAAGAAAAGATTGATATCCATAATTGGTTCTGTGGAATTGCTGGTGGAATATTTGAGCTGTGCGAGTGTTGCGAGAGGGGACATGTAAACCAATTTGGGATGTTAAGTATGGACAGTTGATGGTTGAGTTAATGATTTCGTAAATAGTGTTTAGGTCTCTTTGCTTTCTTCTGCAGGAAAGAGATGACAGATTTAGAGCAGCGCAGAGGTTTGCATAATGAAATTCCTGGTTATTGAAGAATTTGGAGTTCAAGTACCTGAAGAATTTGCGCTGTACACTTTCGAGTCGGTGTATATGACAGATGTAGTTTCGACTCAACACTGATGCAGCATACTCAAGATGAGTACGGACGTAGGAAAAATATAATGTTTTGATGGAGCTAATATTCTTGAAGTCCCTTGTACTGCGTTTCACAAACCCCAGCATTCGAAGCGCTTTATTGATTATAAAGTCGATATGATCAGCAAAATCTAGCCGAGGATTAACAAGACCCCCAAATCCTTGATCTGCTCCACACAGTCCAAGGGAGAGCTTAAGATATGGTAAATGTAGTTGTTAAAGGTTTTGCTTTATGGAATTTGATTACTTTTTACTTTAACACATTTAGTTCCATGCCATTAGTCTGACACCAATGGGTTAGCCTGTCAACATCATCCTGGAGCGGGAGGCAGTATTTTTGGGTGGCTATTTTTAAAAACAACATAAGATCATTTGCGAACAGGAGAAAAAGGCAGTGTCTGAATGAAGATGCAATGTCGTTGATAAAAATGTTAAAAAGTAAAGGTCCCAGGTGTGAACCTTGAGGCGCGCCTAATGAGACTGGGATTTGAGAAGAAGTGAAGTTGTTTAACATTACCATCTGGACCCTATCTGCGAGGTAGCTCTCTATCCAGAGGACTAGGAAGCTAGAAATGCCCAGTGTCTTTAATTTCCTGATCAACACCGCATGATTGACTCTATCAAACGCTTTGGAGAAGTCAGTGTATATTGAGTGAACCTCTTCACCTCTCTACAAAGCGTTTGTCAGTATGTCCATGTAGGTAAGAAGATTAGCTTCTGTAGAAGAATTCTTCTTAAAGCCAGACTGCTCTGGCATTATTTCTGCACCTAATAATTGTGACAATGTTCTCGAACATTTTAGGACTTGCTTTAAGAATACAAATAGGACGATAATTGGCCACATTTGCTGAATCTCCCGATTTATGAATAGGTACTACGTAGCTGGTCTTCCAGAAGTCAGTAAAGATGCCCGATTGAAGTGAGCTGTTGAATATAGTATAAGCAGTGGTCTAGACAGTACAAACCAGCATTTTTTCAAGAATAGAGGATGGACTTTATCAGGACCAGGTTCCTTGTATGGGTCTACGTTTTTTAATTCGGTATAAATATCTGAGATTGGAATAGTGAAATTATTTAAATTGTGAGTACTGAGATATGGCTGGTGGGGAGGGTCAAAAGATTGGTTAGTGGACACTGAGCCAAAGTATTCAGCAAAAAGTTGAGCAGCTTGGGGTCCTATCGTGGCTGATTTCTCATTCAAGTTAAAACTAGATGGTGGGTTACTAGAATTTTTTAAAGAGTTTGTGTAGGACCAGAATTCTTTAGGGCTATGTTGCAGGGCTGCTTCGGTGTTTTTTATATAGATTTACAAGCTTATTGCTACCCTGGGAACGTAAATTGGAGAATCTTTATAGTTTTGATGGGCGATTTTTTTTCTGTATGGTAAGTGCTTTTAGGTTTTGTGAGAACCATTTGGGAAATTTTCTACTGGCAATTTTTTTGATTGGTACAAAGATATCAAAAGTAAATAAATAAATTATTAGTTTAATATACTTGGCAAAATTCGCGCCCCCCCCCCCCCCCCCCCCCCGTTTAATTCGTCGGATTCTCCTTTAGTGCTGCCGTTTAGGTACAATTGTACTGAATTCAGTACAAAACTGGTTCGTCCAGTACGCAAGCACTACATTTTAAAAATTCACCATATTCAGTACGGAATTGGATAATCAAAAGATAGAAAAAATATATATAAGATTACACTATACTGCAAACGTAAAATCAAATTAAAAAAATTTTTAACGATAACTGGAGCCATCTATGATGAGGTAGATAGTGACACCCACAAAACAGCCCATCAGGAGGAGACCTTCAAGAATTTAGATGAGGATCTGAATATTTGAGGCCAGTTCCTAAACGCAAAATCGGCAAAAAGAGACCATGTTTTATAAGTAATACAATTGATGTGGTTTTTACTGAAGCTCAAAAGTACATTTTCCCTAAATTCAGTACATTTTGGACTAAGTTTACAGTACACTTTTAAAAGCTGCTCCAGTAGCACTATTATAATTCTCCTTCAGCAGACAACGGAATATCGAGTGGCAAGTCGAAGTCATCTCCATCAGATTCGTCCAGTGTCACTTGAGTGACATATTCGCAGGTCTTTCCGTTGCAGACCCCGTAAATCATGGAGCTTTTCTGCATCCGCAGGCTTTACCACAATTACAAGACAAAAATACAAGTATATAGTGCTTTGGGATTAGAATCCTTCAAAGTGGTTACTGGAGTGATACCAGTTTGGTTTTTTTCCAACTCCATTCTTCAGCTTCTTTTAAACAGTCATATTACTATTGTACTTGATGGTAGGTTCGTAACGGATGCCATCGTGCAGCCGCTTACATTCATTATATGATTGGCAATTAAATTCATTAGTGTCCGGATTCGTTTCTGGTATAACCAATTAACCAATTCTTGCAAAGGATCATCTAAAATATGCCATTAAATGTCATTGGTTTCTTCAAATTGTATTTTCAAACAATATACCTTTCTAATTTAACTGCAAAAGTCTTTATAAAAAATGCTTAAATTTATCATATATTTATCGATAAAATCGATTAAAATTGTACTTACGCTTCAACACCATGATTATCAAAAGGTGAAACTGAAGGACCCGGAATATGTAAATATATTGATTGGAGTGATATTGTTAATTCGTCCTGGATTTCAAACTAAGGACTTTGGATTTATAGGTAAATAATGAAAAAACTTACACGATAGCTGACAATGTTTGTTCTCTTATTAGAGACTTTCTGATTTCAACATTTGGACCCAAGTTAATTTTCGGGATAGATCCAGATTTTAGGAGCAATTTTCCTCGACGCGAAATTGCTAAGTCCTCCGACACAAAGTGATTACTGCATATGTATCGACCGATAGGAAAATTGCTCGTAGGATCGATTCCTAGTGCCATTAACCATTCGTGACCTCTATTCTGTGTCATCCTGAAAAAAATCATACAATAGAAAATGATATGCAATTCAAATTCAGATTATATCATTCATTATGCAGTTACGTTAATCATTAATCGATTTCCATGCATCAACCAACCAAAATAAAAGGAGATTTGACAGATCACATCACCGATTATGATAATTTGTGGTAAGTACAGTTATTCTACCCGTCTAGTAGATGAAAACACCCAAATTTCAATTTTTTTTGACATGTAGGTAGTCCTTTTTTAATTGATTTTTAAAAGAGAAAGAGAAATCGAGATATTTTAAGAACTATGTACTTACACTAGGGCAATGAGTTACATCTCATTTAAAAGGTCTTGAAAATGCCCTTCGAATGAGGAACCGCTCGATAAATGTGTTAAAAAACATTACAATTTTGAATTTTTTTCAAAAAACTATATTATTTTTGTTAATATTTTAGCAAGATAATCATCAAATTTCGAGATGGAGAAATGATGGGTTAACCATTTAAGTGTCTATGGGATAATACTTTCCCACCCACAAGTAGCGCTAAACTGCATTCGGATATTATATTACCGCGCAGGTGGGAATACGGCGTGACGCCCCTTAACCCAGAAATCAAATTAATTTAATTCAGTGCAGGGTTGCCAATCTGTGGGGAATTCTCCAAAACGTGGGGAATTTCAACTGGTGTGGGGATTTTGTGGGGATATAAGCACTGTGGGGATTTTGTAACACTGTAAATTATCGACAGAAAAAGCAACATGCTTTATATTTTCACGTGATTTTTTCATTCATAAGACTAATTAAACCGAGAATTAAACCATTTTTAATTTATTTTTTGCTATTTTAATGGATAGACCTGCAACCATGTTGCCATTATTTTCGTTACTTACTTCAAATAGTCCAAATCTGACAAACCTAAAAAAATCATGAGGGATGTGGGGAATTGTGGGGAATCGCGCAAGTTTTTGAGGGGAAAACGGGTCAGAGCAGTTGGCAACTCTGTTCAGTGCCTATTGAGTCGCCAAAGGAGAGCGGTCGACTTCGTCAGGTGGGAATATAAAGATTCAAAGATACTTTATGTTTTAGTTGCTGTTTCAGCAAGAGTTTTTTTTAGTTTTTACCTGTTTTATGCTGATTAGAAACTGCTATTAGATAAGTGCCTTTCTTTAATTCAATAGACTTGACAAATATATCGTTTTGAAAGAAAAAAAAATAGTTTCAAGGGCAAAAAATTATCAACAATTCGAAACCTTTTTAGAAATGCAAACATAACAATATTTTTTTTTATTGGAAACAAATAATTCAAAACGGATATGTGGTATGCTTATCTGATAGTAGTATAGTACAAGAGTCCCTATACTTAAAAAAATATACCACAATCCTTCATTACATTCGGCAAACTTAATATTTGCATTTCGTTCGAAAAATCCACATTTTTCTTTCAGCATACATACTATATTATACATATTGTTACGGCTAGCCTAACAACCATCCGAACGTTTTTGTGCTACCCTATAAAACTAGCCGCCGCCGTGCCGCTCGCTTCCCTGTCTGTATGACTCATCGCCCGGCCGGTCGCGAAGTTTCAGGATCGTTGGAATTGTCTCGATGGCCTCGTCGAGATCATATAGAGTGGCCTCGGAATACTTCCCGAATATTCGTGATGGATTAGAGATTATATATAAGCAGACCTAAGGCCAACGTTAGTCAGTCGGAGAGTTCAGTTAATCATTGATTGTTGAATAGATATTAGTGGTAAAGTTATAAGACTAGTTTAGTGAGTTAAATTGTATACAGTGGTAGTGAATAGAGTATTAGTTGAAAATAAGCAAAGTTGTAATTCTGTTAAGAACCCACGGGAAAAACGTGACATTTGGTGTCAGAAGTCGGGTTGTGAAGGGACCGGACTTGCGAAATATTTTTCGAGGAAAGAAGAGGTACAAGTACGTCAACGAGACCGTTTGATTGGTGGATTCTGGTAAAAGTTTATAACATTCTATGGTCAATACAAGGCAACAAACGGCAGAAATGGAGCAAATTAATAAAATGTTGGCCGATTTCATGGAAAATTTTAATGCTGAGAGGCAAGCGGATCGGGAAGAAGATGAACGTAAAAGACAAGCAGAACAGGATCGGCTTCAGAGAATTTTAAAAGACCAGGAAGATAAAAGGCAAAAAGAACAGGACGACCGGCTTCAGAAAATTTTGCAAGATCAAGAAGATAAAAGGCAAAAAGAACAGGACGACCGGCTTCAGAAAATTTTGCAAGATCAAGAAGATAAAAGGCAAATAGAACAGGACCGGCTTCAGAAAATTTTAAAAGACCAGGAAGATAAAAGACAAGCCGAAAGGGAACAGGATGAACGTAGAAGGCAAGCAGAACAGATCAAGAAGATAAAAGGCAAGCGGAACGGGAAGAGGCTGAAGGTAGAAGGCAAGCAGAACAGGAACAGCTGCAGAAATGGATGCTGGATGTAATTGTAGGCGAGCAAGGAAAATTACAGAAAATATTGGACGGACAAAATGAGAAATTTGAAAAAGAAGTAAACAATATTCAAAAAGAAGTTGGAAATGTACAAAAAGAAGTAGGAGACGTACAGCAAGGAATGAGGAATCTACAAGCAGAATTTAGCAGACTAAAAAATCAAGGACCCACCGAGAGGGTATTCGCCACAGGGCATAACATCAAACCTCCAACGTATGACGGTCAAACCTCCTGGACAATGTACAGAAGGCAGTTTGAAGCCGCTGCTGTTGCCAACGGTTGGAATAACGAAGAAATGGCTACATCACTGGTGGTAGCGCTTCGTGGGTCTGCCCTAGAACTACTGCAGACCATTCCCATCAGCCAACAAGGGAAATATGACATACTTACAGCTGCCCTGGAGAGACGATTTGGAGACCAACATAGAAGACAACTGTATCAGGCACAAGTTAAGTCCCGACATCAAAAGCCTGGTGAAAACCTGCAAGAATTTGAGGCCGACATTAGACGTCTCATTCAATTGGCCTACCCGGGAGCAACAGAGGAATTTCAAGAGGAACTTGCTGCCCAATATTTCGTGGATGGTATTAGAGATCCAGAAACTCAGAAAATGCTACGTCTAGCCAAATTTGATAACAGCAGCGAAGCTTTGGGTCGAGCCCTAGAAATCGAGGCAGCCTGTAACATCTCCAAGCCAAAAATCAGGGTCGTATCCATCCAGGAAGAAAAGCCGACAAACAGCTGTGAATTAACTGAGATAGGCGAAATTTTGAAGAAATTAACCGAGGTTCTTCAGGCCACGGGGAGATTCCGGGGGTCACCAGAAGTTAGGCCATACAACCGTAATCAGTGCTATAGATGTGGCAAGACTGGACACTTCAAAAGGGTCTGTCGAGTACAAAGATTCCAGGAGCCAATAGAAGATAGGCCACATAACCGAAATACATCAAATCAGTGCCATAGATGTGGAAAGACTGGACATTTCCGAAGGGACTGTCGAGTACGGATATTCCGGGAGCCAACAGAAGTTAGAGCAGTTAGACCATGTAATCAAAAGGCTATAAATCAGTGCTATAGATGCGGCAGAACTGGGCATTTCAAAAGAGACTGTCAAGTACAAAGATTCCGGGATCCACTAGAAGATAGGCCACGTAACCGAAATGTTTCAAATCAGTGCTATATATGTGGCAACATTGGGCATTTTAAGAGAGACTGCCGAGTACAACTACGACCTACAGCTCCATCCAGAGACAACAGCAGTTCAAAGCCAAGTCAGGAAGAGTTGAAACAATATAACTTGAAGGCTAAGCACAGGGAAGGAAGATGGCATAGTAATACAGATGCTTTATACAGAAGGTCATGTGAGGATAATCATAAACATCGCCAAAGAATTGACCAACGAGAAGGAATCACTCCCATTAGGCGAATCAAGTTTAAGATTGATCAGCAGTGGACCACAGAGCAACTAAAGAAAGATCAGCTTGAGGATAATGAAATAGCACTGCTACTAAAAGCTAAGGAAGAACGTCAACCAAGACCAAGCTGGAGAGATATTTCAACTAAGGGATCTACTTTTAAATCTCTATGGGCTCAGTGGAACTCCCTGGTAGTTGAAAATGGACTCTTTAAACGAGCCTGGGAAAGAGCCGATGGCAAAGTAGTGAAGACGCAGTTAGTGGTACCAAGGAAGAGGGTATCGGAAGTTCTGGACGAAGTACATAATAGAAAGTTTGGTGCTCATCTCGGAGTTAACGGAATGATTGACAAGATCCGCGACAGATTTTACTGGGTCAACTACTGCCAGGATGTGAAATCATGGTGCCAGCAGTGTTCAACCTGTGCCTCAAGTCAAGGATCCCAGACAAGATCCAGTGGGAAGATGAAACAGAATGATGTGGGACTACCGTTTGAACGTCTCGCCAGTGACCGAATGAAGGCTCGATATGATCTCCAAGCTAACTCTAGGGGATTTCGGATGAACGATAAAGTCTGGTTATATAACCCGCAAAGGAAGACAGGAAGATCTCCCAAGCTAACACCCGTATGGGAAGGACCCTATACGGTCATCAAAAGAATTAATGACGTTGTGTATAGAATTCAGCGTAGCCCCAGAAGCAACCTCGACAGGTTGAAAGCATATCACGGACATGAAGAAGCTGATCGGGACGATCAGAATTAAGAGGGAGGCAATGTTACGGCTAGCCTAACAACCATCCGAACGTTTTTGTGTTACCCTATAAAACTAGCCGCCGCCGTGCCGCTCGCTTCCCTGTCTGTATGACTCATCGCCCGGCCGGTCGCGAAGTTTCAGGATCGCTGGAATTGTCTCGATGGCCTCGTCGAGATCATATAGAGTGGCCTCGGAATACTTCCCGAATATTCGTGATGGATTGGAGATTATATATAAGCAGACCTAAGGCCAACGTTAGTCAGTCGGAGAGTTCAGTTAGTTCAGTTAATCATTGAGTGTTGAATAGATATTAGTGGTAAAGTTATAAGACTAGTTTAGTGAGTTAAATTGTATACAGTGGTAGTGAATATAGTATTAGTTGAAAATAAGCAAAGTTGTAATTCTGTTAAGAACCCACGGGAAAAACGTGACAATATTATAATTTATTTCTTAGGGTTTGTTCTATAGCTAGTCTTTTTTTCAGGAACATGGCGACGCTTCCGGACAGGGAAAAAATATCTAACCAGTTATCAGAGATAACTGATGAACAAGCTCAATTCTCTGACGTAGGCGGAGATTCTGATGCCGAAGATGCATTAGTTATTTCGTGTAACAAGGAATCATCACGAAAACAACGGAAAGGTAAGGCCTCTACTTCAACGACTACAATCGACGACAATTCCGACAGCGAGAGTAGTGCCTTTGAGCCTTCAGATGAAGATAGCCATGATATGTTCTTCACATATGAAACTCCTGTCAAAAGTGACGAAGAAGCTGATATTGCAGATTCACTTCCAGATTTTTCTTGGACCAAGAAAGCTGATGATCCCATTATATTTTCTTCTGAGAATTTCAACCAGCCCTTTGGCCCGAAACATGGTTCAGTATTGGAAAAACCCTTCGATTATTTTTCTTTGTTTTTTACAGAATTCTTTTTGTGTGAAATTGTTGCCCAATCTAATATATACGCCAAAGAACTTGGAAATGATTTGGGCTTAGAGCCTGTTGAGCTAAGGGCATTTTTCAGAATTATTATTTTTATGGGTTTTCATTATCTCCCTAGTTATAAATTGTATTGGTCAAATAACGAAAACTTCCATTGCGAACGCGTTAGTAGAGTAATGACGCTAAAGCGGTTTCTAAAGATATTACGATTTTTGCACATCGCCGATAATAGGAAAATGCCAGAGAGGGACTCTTCGAACTTTGATCGGCTATATAAAATAAGACCCTTGTTAGACTATTTTTCTGATAGGTTCAAATGTAATTTTTTTTCCCAAAAGGGGAGTATGATCAAGTTCAAGGGCCGATCAACAATGAAGCAATACATGCCCATGAAACCGACCAAACGCGGATTTAAGGTTTGGGTCATGTGTTGCGCCATTACAGGCTACGTTTTCGCCTTCGACGTGTACACAGGCAAAGATCGAAAAAATCAAGTCAATTTAGGACTGGGAGAAAAAGTAGTTTTGATGTTAACGAAATATCTGGAGGGATTATATTACTGTGTTTTCTTTGACAATTTTTTTACCTGGATAAATCTTGTTTATAAGCTGTTATGTAGAAAAACTTTTGCCTGTGGAACCGTCCTAATAAATAGAAAACACTAGTGCTGGCAACCGAAGACGGTTTTTCGGATAGTCGGTTAACCGGTTTCGGATTATCCGCGGTTTTTCAAAAAACCGAAACCTGTTAACCGGATACTCGGTTAACCGATTACGCGATTAACCGAATAACCGGTTTCTCGGCTAACCGATTAATCGATTATTCGATAATCTAGTTACATGGCACTGAGCCACCGGGTTCTCAAATAATAGTAAAAAAAGATAGAAAGTAAAGTAAAAACTGGGTATTTGGAATTGTAACATACCACATACCTACTGGACGGTGATTATATTTGGAAATGCTATTAGAGGGCGATTGAAAAATAATATCTACCTTTAATAGAATACCTTTATATTTATTAAGGTTTTAAAAAATTGTAATATTTTTTCTGCTCAGAATTTATATCGATTGTAATTTGTAATAAACAATATTTTTAATTTAATTATTACCTTGGGGTTTATTTCAATAACGACCAAAAACTGGAATAAATTTGGTTCACTAGAATTTAATGATTGTGCCCTAATCGGCAGGGAAACTAAACTAATGGAAATATGCTTAAGAACAAATTATAAATTATGTTTAGCCTATGATGACTGTATTAACCGATTAACCGGTTTTCCGATTAACCGGCTATCCGATTAACCGGTTAACCGGTTATCCGGTTACCCGGTTTTCACTATTATTCGAATACCCGGTTTTATCCGAAACCGGTTTTTAAGAAAACCGAATAACCGGTTTCAACTTTTCACGGTTTTTGCCAGCACTAGAAAACACCTTCCTACTAATGTTCTCAATGCCAAAAGCTTGAAACAGCATGAAGTTGATTATGCCAGATCTGGTGATATTTCTTTTATTCGATGGATAGATAATGGGAAAAAGCCCGTTGCAGTTTTAACTTCAATGCATAATGCTTCTACTGTAACTTCGGTACGTAGAACGAATAAAGAAAGCAAAAAGGATGAAATTCCTTGTCCATTAGCTATTGCCGATTACAACAAATATGTGGGGGGTGTAGATAAGATCGATCAAATGTTAGAAACCTATTCGATTGTGAGAAAATCAAGACGATGATGGTGGGTGAAAATATTTTTCCATTTCATGGATCTTGTGATATGTAATTCTTACATTATTTATAAAACGTGTGCAACACAAAATAGAAAAAAGCGTATAAGTCGTCTAACATATAGATCAATAGTAGTAAATGAGTTGATCGGAAATTACTCTTCTAAAGTTAGACGGGGTTATCAGCCAATGAAGGGTTTTAATAAAAAAAAGAAAAGCCGGTGTTCTTACATTCGAAAATACGACCTGATTATCAAATGTAGGAATACATTTGCCAGAGATTATAAAAAACTATAGAAGGTGCGCAAGTTGTAGCACAAAGGCAAAGGAGAAGCTCAGCAACATGATATGTCAATCCTGTAATGTTGCCTTATGCAAGGGTTGCTTCTCGGATTTCCATAAGAGTGGATAACTTTTGATTTTTTTTCCATTATGCCATACTCTTTTATGTATCTATTGACTAATTGATACTATTTTTATTATTATTTTGCTAAAGTCTATTGGCTAAATGTTATATGTTGTTTTCTTCACTTACAAGTAGTATCGTTTGAATGTCTTAGGGTTTTCTTTTGTCAGATTGATAGTTCCCACCCCGGTTAACAATTAGAGTTTGTTCATTAGTTTGATGTTTTGTTCATAAACGCATTAAAATAAAACGTTTTAAATAATTTTTTTTTAATATACCGATCATAGAGTCTTCTTGGAGTTGAAATTTCCCACCAATTTTGGGCAACTAGTTTTTTGGGATAATAACTTCCCACCAGTATTTCGCAAAAACTTCAAAATGGCGTCATATAATCAACTAAAACAAGTAGCTATATGTTCAGAATTTCATACGCTATCCTACAATTAAAAAAATAAAAAAAAACATTAAAAAAAAGGTCTTTTACGCCTTAAAGGGTTAATAGGGAATAAATAGCAAAAATTATAAATTTTCCAGAGTGTACTGAGGTGTTTACAAAGTTAGGTTAATCTTTACGTTGCTTTTGTGTTTTTAAAGTAAAGCCTAAACAAAAACCTAACCATGTTACCACTCCACATTTCCCCCCCCCCCGCCCTTCCTAGAAAAAAAAATTGATGTTTGCTATTTCTTCAAGCAGAGACTTGTTGGAATTCCTACTTAACCATCCCACCTCAACCCCAAAAATCAACAAGACCACAAGTTTCAATATTAGCTTTTTTTCTGAAGCAGAAACTTGTTAAAATTTGCTGATACGCGCGCATCTAATTTGGTAAGTATCCTTCTATCTCCCCCCTATCGCCCTTGGTTGTGTTTTCTGCAAGAAAATACCTGCAGTGAAGAGAACATTGGAAAAATTCAATTTGACTGCAGTGTCCGAGGCAGTGTCTGAGCAGTGAGCACAATACAATTTTTTGGAAATAATAATTAAAACAAAATCAAGTTTTTTCAAGACCTTTTAAATGAGATATCTGACTGCTCTAGTATAAGTAGTTCTTAAGATATTCGATTTCTCTTAGTATATGTTTAAGGAAAATGATTTTAGATGATTAGATTTTTTTTGATTTTGTAAAATCAATTTAAAAAAACTACTTGTCAGAAAAAAATTGAAATTTGGGATTTTTCAACTACTAGATGACTACTAGGGTAGAATGACCGTACCAAAAATTGTCAAAATCGGAGGGGTCACCAGGGTCATCTGCCAAACCTATGGCTGATTTAAGATGAAATGACCCGGATGGTACTCAGACTGTGTAACGGTTAAGTGACATTGATCTATAAATTAGTCTTCTTAATCTAAGCCGCTGATTATCATCATTTAAGACTAAAATTATTTATAAATATTTCTATTTAAATTGATTTATTTTTATTTAAATGAATTTATATGTATTTACTGTAATATTTTTAGGTACTAATTTACAGGGTAGCCAGTTTATTATGAGATGCCACCTTATCTCAGAATCTACGGGTGTGCCAAAAAAAGTTTGACACAAAAGTTCTTTGGATTTACTGAAGCTTTTAAAATGTTATATTTTTATATATACAGGGTGTTCGTATTTTCGCGAACGAGTATCAACTTCCTTATTTTAAATAGAATACCCAGTATATTACAGTATTTTTGAACTCCCCAGAATATTTTAGATATATTTTATATATAATACCCTATACCTAAGTCTAACCGTTTTTGACATATTTTGAATTTTGTGTCAAAAATGACGTTTGCAGATCTAAATATAACAAACTATCAATTTCTCCCATTGAAATCCTTTATTACTTAATTGGAGATGGTTTTCCTGTAGGAAGGGGATCTACTTTAGTGGCCTGTGCTGATATTTTTAATAATAAGTAAATAAAGGGTGATCAAAAACTAATATTAAAAATTTAAATGGAAAGATCGGTACAAATAATTTTTGTCAAATGGACAACATCCTATATATATAAAAATATAATATTTTAAAAGTTGGTAATTGTTTAGTATAGGTCCTTCACATAAAATGACTATTTTGTTATTATAGAAGGTTGCAGTTCATCTTAAAAAGTCATTTTATACCAAAATGTTCTGGCGGAAATGATAATTTATGGAAATATTGAATATTTTTTACCTTACATCTGAAGGACATATACTAAACAATTACGGGGGGAGTAATTGTTTGGTATATGTCCTTCACTTAAAATTACTATTTTGTTATTATAGAAGGTTATAGTTCATCTTAAAAAGTGATTTCATACAAACATTTTCTGGCACAAATGATAATTTATGCAAATTCTGGGTTAATTTCGATTAGTTTGGGTCGTATTGGGTTAGTTCGAGTTAAATCCCGTGAGTTTGGATTAGAAAAAAAATAACAGCGCGATACTGCGTTCGCTTCGACTTATTGAGCATCAACAACACGGACATCTTGTGACATAATAATATAGGTATCTACGATTTCGCGAATTATTTTGTTTTTTTCACTAGAAAGGGGGTGTCCTATAGAGTAATTTAAGCCAACAAAATCGGAGGATCCCCCATATTTGAGCCGCCAAAGTTCGAGTTTTGAGGTTCATTGACGTAGAACTTCTCCCAGGTGGAACGTGAAAATAATGAAATTTAACGTGGAAATAATGAAATTATAGTAATCGACGCCAAAGACCTGGCACAGTGTTGCCAAAAGTTGAGCATTTGAGCCGATTTTGGGTATGACTTGTTAGCACTTTTCCTTTTGTTGAGCCCCGGAGCGACCGGAGGTCATGCGTGAAGTGAAATATTACTTAAATGATGAAAATATTTGGGTTCAGAGCTGACCACGTTCAGTAATCATCGCCACACGTTATTAATGTTCTAATATGTTTTGAATGGTGGACAGTGGAATATATTCGCGGAAACACATGCAAGCTGCTGTATATCCACGATAGTACGGCTCTTGGAATTTTTTGTTTCATATTTCACACATTCTTCGAAACATAAAACACACAAAAATATCCAAGCCTTTCTTCACGCAAGTACGTAGTGGCTTTAACGAGACGAAACTAACCAAAGCTAACCTAACCAAACCAAAGGTAACCCAAACTAACTAAAGCTAACCCAAACTAACCAAAGCAAACCCAAACTAATCAAAGCTAACCCAAGCTAACCAAAATTGTTTCGCGTACGCTTGAAAGGCACGAGACCAAACTAACCAAAGCTAACCAAATCTAACCCAAGCTAATCGAAATTGTTTCGCCTATGCTTAAGTGCGTACTGGCTTAAAGGAGACGAAACTAACCCAAACTAACCAAAGCTAACTCAATCAATCAATCAATATATTCTTTATTTTACATTATTGTTGTGTAAGCTACATATCCTAGTTTAAGCATGCATACGTGAGACTAAGAACTGCTGTTATGCCAAGCGGTGTTATATCAGCGCTAGTGGCCAGCAGCTGGGCGCACCCCATGGGGGGGTTGGTCTTAACCTAACTTAAGCTACTAGGGATGTGGTTCTGCTGTGAGTGCTGTACTTTATTACTTTATTTGGGAATCCCCGTCAAAGTCCTCGCGAGATATTATTAGCGAAAAAGCTAAGAGATATTTAAATGCATGCTGAAAAAATTATTAGTTCGTAATTAATGCAGGGAAAAACTGCGAAAAACCCTGCTTAAATGCTCACTAGGGGCAGGAGGTCATAAGATAAAAAGACGTTTACACTGTACAACATAGATTCTTAGAAACAAAAGGTAAACTAAAGTAAATAGTAATGACTCAACTCAATGAGTCTGTTTAAGTAAGCTGCAATAGTATTAGAGCACGCCGGACGAGCCGCGCGGTACCGGCTGCGGAGACACGGATGCTTCCGTGGCCTGAAATCATATACATCCAGTTCGCGTAGTTTGCTTATATATAGGCGGACCAGCTCCTTTAGCAAGCCCCGCCCACCCAAGCACTGTGACTGGCCAGGCTTTCAGCAGATCGCACATGTAGCCTGGCGGCTCAGGTGCTTCTGTTACTTGAAATGAAAGACAGTTAAAAAATTTAGTTTAGAAAGTTAATTTTGAAAGTAAATCGAAAAGTTATTATTTTATTGATGCTTTTAAGAAAATGGGACTATGGTGGCATGAGTTGCTTGTAGTATAGTGATATCGCCCGGTATATTGTGCCGTGTGTAGTAGGGTTATACCGGGAATTACCTAAGTTCGCTGTCAGCGGCGATCCTGCCACTTGTTTCTCAAAGAATCTGCACGCGAGGCCATCGATGTACTCTTCGATGTATTCCATCTGTGCCCACGCGTGCAGATCCTCGATCCTGATTCGGTCAAGTCCCGTAACTGAAAAAGCACCCCTTAGGTAATGATTTTGCAGGATTTGAATCTTTTTTCTGTGCGTTTTAGCTATGGAGCACCAGACTGGGGCGCCGTATAGGAGAGCTGGTCTGACGATTGCGCGATAAAGTATAAGCTTATTCCCTGGGCTAAGAAAAGATCTGGGAGTAAGAAGGGTGTTAAGGCCCTTTTTTATTGCAGCATTTTCTGCCAAAATGGCGTTTACATGCTTACTAAAATTAAGTTTATCATCAAAGATGATGCCCAGGTATTTTACTCTATCTTTAGGGAGTATAGGAATGTTACCAATTACTAGAGGAGTAACATTTATATCCTTACGCTTTCTAGTGATAACGATTAGCTCCGGCTTGGCCGCATTAAGTGCTATCTTCCACCGTTCATAAAACGAGGAGAGGATGTTTATATGTTCCTGTAAGTATGATTTTGCCACCTCTGCTTGAGGATGTTGGGAATAAATCGCAGTATCATCTGCGAAAAGGGCTTTACGGGTGTTGGGATGTGACGGGATATCTGCTATAAAAAGGTTGAATAATAGCGGCGATAATACAGTACCCTGTGGCACCCTCGCGAGCAGTAATCTACTTGTGGAGGTTTTGTGGCCAATTCGGGTGGTGAAGGAGCGTCCGGCCAAGTATGACGCAATGAGCGCCGTCCAGTACAGTGGCATACTGTAAGTCGCCAGTAGTTTGAGCAGCAGCCCATCATGCCAAACCCGGTCGAACGCTTTTTCGATATCTAACAATAGAAGGGTTGTAGATACCTTGTTATTTAATCCTTCATATATGTCTGAGGCGATTTTCGCGGCCAACATGACTGTTCCATGCCGACCGCGGCAACCGAATTGCTCCTGGGGGAGAATATGAAGCCTTTCGACTTCTTTATTAACCCTCGGCAAGATTAGCCTTTCAGCCACCTTGCCGAGGGTGTTCAAGAGTGAAATTGGTCTATAAGACGCCGGGTTTCGGGAAGTGTATCACGCACGCTATTTTCCAGGATTGAGGGAAATGTTGCAGCCGAATAACCGCATTAACTATATGCATATACTGGATGATGGTTTTTCTAGGTAGATTTTTCAGGACGATGTTCGGAATGTTGTCCGGGCCGGGCGCTTTGTTTCTCGGAAGACGACAAAGGGCTTCGCGGATTTCCGCCGGAGTGACTCTCAGCTTATCAAGTACTGACGGAGGAATGGGATATTTAGACTGTCTGAATGTGGTTGCAGTTTGAGTGCAACGCTCCTGCTCAAGCAGGGTGTCAGGCGCCGCCCTGTAGACACTCTCCAGGTAGTCCGCGAAGGCTTCCGCTTTTCCCTGATCATCGGCGATTTCAACGCCGCGATGTTGTATTTCAGGGATTCGCGTCACGCCTCCGCGGACTCGCCTGGCGAGCTTCCAGAGTGAGCTATCATCCCTGCTTATGGTGTTTATGTAATTAAGCCATGTTTGATTACGATAGTCACGAATTTTTATCTGTATCTCCTCCGTCAGCGCATTGATGCGAGCGGATCCCATTTGTGTCCGATTCCTCTGCCATCTTCGTCGAAATCGGTTTCTAAAGGTTATTAGACTAAGGATATGTTCAGGAAGGGATTCTGTGCTAGGGCGCACTACTACCCTAGTACATAAGGCATCACGGATGCGCTGGATATTTGACGTGAGAGTTTCTACCTGTGATCTCATTAAGCTGCTCTCGGAACACCCTCCAATCAACCCCCCTATACGAAACGACGGTGTCGTTTGTCTCAGGGACCCTGCAGTATAGGCTGATCTTGATCGGAAGGTGATCCGAATTTAGGGCATTAAGCTCTTGCAGCTGAGACGTCCTTATTGCCCCGCGAGTGATTGCGATGTCCAGGAACGAGGCACTGCGGACATATGTGGGATTAGGCGTACGATGATAGGACATTTCCAGGTTGTTGTCAATTATTCTCTTAAATAGAATCCCTCTGCCGTTTGTCGTGCCGCCCCATTCAACATGGGAAGCGTTGAAATCGCCTATAAGCAATGATACACGATTCTGTGGAAGCAAAGCTAAAAGATCAGGTGTAGTAAGGCGAAGACGCGGGGGAGCGTAGCCACCGCATATACGTAGGCCGCTCGTCATCTCAATACAGACGTGTTCTATGGCGGTCCGAATATTTCGTATTCTTTTATATTGGAGCGACCTATGTAAGAGGCATGCCACGCCCCCGCCGCGTCTTTCTAGCCTATCAGAACGTTCGACGTTATATCCCCGTACCTTCAGTACAAAGTCAGGGGACAAGTTCGTTTCGACGAGAAATACAACCTGGAAATTGGATGTATACATAAAGTTGCGGAACAGTGTTGCCGATTGTCACATAATTATCAGATTTTAACATAATTTTGCCAGCAGTCTGATACAAAATTTGAAGATGGCATAATTATCAATTTTAACATAATTTTAACAGACAATTTATTCTGTCAATAATATAATTTCATATTTAATACAGTAGCCTTATACAAAAAAGCTCTGTAAAATTTAAAGTATTTAAAAGGCCCCACCTCGTATAAATGTTCTCTAACTGTATGCCTAGCTTTTATTACTTGAAAATAGAGGGAGGCAGTAGAAAACCACCGATACAGTAGTTCTATACAAGATAGAGCCACTGTAACCACCGATTCGAGTGGACGACATCTAAAGGTGCGTATCCACCAAGCGCGCAAAACGATTGCGATTGTTTGCAAACTCCATGTTTGTGTGGTGGAGACGTTTATCACGCGCATTAGCAAACGTTTGCAATCATTTGGTCGAGCGGTGTCGATACATCAAAGGAACTTGTTGTTTGTGTGAGCGCTTTGCTTTTTTGTGTACAGTTGTTTGCGAATAATTGGCTGGTGGAGACGATTGTCAATAATAGAACTGCAAACGTTTGCTCGCAATGATTTTTTTGGTGGATACCTATTCAGTGACTTTAAGATCGCCTACAGTCAATACCTTAGGAGGTATTGCTACAGGCTACAAGATCTCTAAAGCCACTGTAAGATCGCTTTGTTTTCGGCGCCATCTCTTTGTTCATGGGCTAAGTAAGAGCAAAATTTTAAATTTTTAATAAAAGGCGAATCGCAAACCTTTTTTTTTAAGTATCTGCCTAAGTCCTCCGGCCTGCCGAGTACTGGGCTTGCGCGCGCATCATAAATACATTTCTGACAAATAGATGTCTTTATGGTCCAAGGAAACTTCCAGCGGTTCTCTTGGTGCAGTGGCTAGATGCCGTGTTTGTGACAAGGCCCGGGTTCGAATCCAGAGGCAAGACTTGTTTTTTGCGTGAAGTGAAAAAAATACAGATGTAAACAATGTGATGCGCGCGCAAGCCCAGGACTCGTTAGGCGGGGGGACTCGGCGGATGGTTCCAAACAAACGAACCTCACGGCGAATCAGAAGATATATTTTGCTGGTCCCGCCATTTCCTGCCAGCGGCAACACTGTTGCGGAATTCGCCTAGCTTTTGTCTAATATCATTGCAGTTCCAGCATGCAACGAGCAACATTTCTATGTTATACTTTGCATATTCTGTGGTAAAAAAGCGTAAAGACGCCTGTATAATTTCGGCTTTATCACCGTTACATGCCTCGAGCATGTCAGAATATTTTTCTAAAGCAAGGTACAACTGATCGAGGTTTACTAAGCTATTAATTTTATGAACTACGTTATTGAGATCGGACATTACATGGGAAATATTTGCAGTATCTAAGTTATTATTAGTGTTATTTTTATCGCTAGCAGAACCACTAACCTGTACATTTGTATTAGACGTGGAGGATTGGTTTCCGCCGTGTTGTGGTTGCTGTTGTCGGCCTCTGAGAGCGGGAAACTGTCTACTATACTCGCTTCTGCGTTGGCCATTGTTTAGGCCTTGGCCACTATGACCGTCTGCATCTCTTCCGGTGTTAGGGTCCCTCCACGCTGGATTTGCAGGGGGCGGCGCAGGACGATATGCTTGCTTTGTTTGCTTAGGCTTAGTTGAGGTTTGAATAATGTTTAATTTATAAATATAAACAGGGCAAGCTTCATCTATGGAACGATGCGGTCCTTTGCAATTTACACATTTTAAATTATCGGAATTACACGTGATAATTTCATGTGGTCCCGCGCATTTGCTGCAGGCTGCTGCTCGATTGCAATAGGTTCTAGCATGCCCGAATTGTTGGCACTTCTTGCATTGTAAAACGGGCTTGCTAGATCGCCGGATTTCCCAACTGACACGTACTGCCATTATAGTTTTAATGTCCTGATTTAGTCGCCTTACAGTATAATTTGTTCCTAGAATTACGAGGAACATTGGTACACGAGTTTTTCTCATTTCATAGATTGACTTAGGTGTGATGTCGTATTCTTCTTTAAGTGCTTCGGTTATGTCCTTCGGTGTTATATCTCCATCAAGACCGCGGAGCACGAAGGCTCTGGTCTTTTCTTGCGACTCCGCGTACGTATGGTACTCGGTCTTTTCAAGATCGAGCGTTCTTTTTAATGTATGCATATCGAAGGTATTCTCGCAATATACGATCACAGAATTCTTGGTATATTTAAGTTGATATTTCTTGATCCTCATTTCTTTAAGGTCCTCCCTTAGTTGGCGGTGGTCGGAGGGCCTGCCTTTTATTACTACAGGGGGTGGTGGTTGAATTTTGGCTTTTGCCGGTGTCTTTTTGGTTGGCGCGGCTTTTTGCCTTACCCCGGTTGAGGCGGTGGTTGAGGCAACGCTAACTGCGTCATCGTCGCCCTCCGTTTCAAGGTCTTGTAGGGGTTGAAACTGATTTTTAGTATTGACAGGGGGTTGTCCCATGTCGAGGGTCACTATGTTGAAGTTCCTTTTGAAAGGTATTTGCTTAAAAGGCACTTTAAAGGGCTCAGTATTATTTCCGGGTATCAGGGGGTCATCATTTCTAGGAGGTGGCGGCGCCATAAAAGTAGCGTCGCTCTTTTGGCTTACGTTCGCTGTTGCTAGCAGCTCTGGTTCGACAGCAGTTTTTTGCTCTTCCGGAGTTTTTGTGCTGGTCTTGACCCTTTCGACCTTGAGTTTTTTCGATGATTCTGCACCTTGAAGGCTTGTTGGGCTCGCCTTCTTCTTTCCGGTATCGATTTTTGCGGTGGTATTATATTTAATCCTCGTAGGATGTGCATCTCTCATATGCTGGTGAATTGCTCTAATTATGCGAAATAATTCGCTTTGAGGTAGTTCTGCAGCGTTATTCAGTTTCTCTTTGTCGGGTCGACATTGTACGCATATTTCGGCGTAGCTACTGGAGCGAGATTTAGTTCTCTTGACTGTTAAATCTGAATATCTGCGGTCGGAGTTGGACTCCATCGATACGTTCGACAAAGTGTCGTCGTCTTCAGTATAATCGCCCATTATGGGGGCAAAAGCCGGGGATCCGTCCCCGGAAACTAAGAAAATGCAACAATTAAGTGTTATATGGCTTTTACTGGTTACTATTACAGTAAGAAGCAAGCCTAAAACGATAGAATATGATCGTACGATCGTGATGAACCAGCCCGAGAATTCGGTTAAAAACGCGTAAGGAAGCTTTTTGCTGAGTTTCTTTATCAGTCCGAACGCTTGGCCCGCAAGATTCGGAATCCCAAAGCTAACTCAAACTAACCAAAGCTAACTAAACTAAACAAAGCTAACCGAAGCTTACCAAAATTGTGTCGCCTAGGCTTGCGTGAAGTAAGGCTTGCGCTTCGCGCAAGCCTTTCTTCACGCAAGTGCGTAGTGGCTTAAACGAGACGAAACTAACCCGAACTAACCTAAACTAACTCAAACTGACTCAAAAAATTAAAATGACTTTTTTGAGGTATTATGTTTAGAAAAATATTTATAATGTAAAACAGAAACATGTTTTCATGTAACTGATTTCAGTTATTCTAGAGTCTAAAAAATGAAAATAATGCATTTCCGCAAAATTTTTTTTATGATTTTGTATTTGGGGAGGTTGCTCTATACTAAATAAACAAATTTTTCTTACATAACTGATTTCAGCTAAGCGAAGTTGAAAACTCGAACTTTGGGGTCATTTTTTCGACTCAAATGTGGCGGATCCTCCGGGGTTAGTTTGGGTTAGTTTCGTCTCGTTTAAGCCACTACGCACTTGCGTGAAGAAAGGATTGCGCTTCACGCAAGCCTAGGCGAAACAATTTCGGTTATTTTGGGTTAGCTTTGGTTAGTTTGGGTTTGCTTTGGTTAGTTTGGGCGTTGTTTGAGTACTCCTTTACTCAAACAACGGTTTGGGTTAGCTTTAGTTAGTTTGGGTTAGTTTTGGTTAGTAGAGGTTAGCTTTGGTTAGTTCCGTTTCGTTTAAGCCACTACACACGCGAAACAATTTTGGTTAGCTTGAGTTTGCTTCGGTTAGTTTGGGTTAGCTTTAGTTAGTTTGGGTTAGCTTTGGTTGGTTTAGGTTAGCTTTGGTTAGTTTCATTTCGTTTAAGCCACTACGCACTTGCGTGAAGAAAGGCTTAGATATTTTTGTGTGTTTATGTTTAGAAGAATGTGTAAAATGTGAAACAAAAATATGCATTCATGTAACTGAATTCAGTTATTTATAATATTCTATTAAAAAATTAAAATGATATATTTCCGCAACAAGTTTTTCGTGTGTTTATGTTTAGAAAAGTGTTTAGAAGGTAAAGCAGAAATATGTTTTTATATGACTGGTTTCAGTTATGTTGGAAAAATGAAAATAATGCATTTCCGCAGAAAAAAAAATGTCATTTTGTGTTTAGGGAGGCTTTCATATATCGAATAAAAATTGTTTTTTATATATATGGTTTAAGCTAAGGGAAATTTTACCCAAATTTTTGTATAAAATGACTTTTTAAGATGGACTCTAACCTTATATACTAACAAAATAGTCACTTTATCTGAAGGACTTATACTAATTATTTAGTAGGTAAAAAATGTTCAATATTTCCATAAATTATGATTTCCGCCAGAAAATGTATGTATAAAATTACTTTTTAAATGAACTCTAACCGTCTGTAATAACAAATTATTTATTCTATGTGAAGGACATATACTAAACAATTACTCTCCCCGTCTTTGTTTACTATATGTCCTTCAGTTTTAAGGTAAGAAATGTTCAATATTTCTATAAATTATCATTTCCGCCAGAAAATTTTTGTATAAAATTACTTTTTAGGATGAACTCTAACCTTCTATAATAACAAAATACTTATTTTTTGTGAAGGACCTATACTAAACAATTACCTAAAAGTTTAAGTAAAACCAAACAACTTTTGTATTAAACTTTTTTTGGTACATCCCGTAGATTCTGTTTCACCAAATATTCGGTAGAGTACCTAGTTTTGTCGCTTGTGAAATGAGCCCCAGATAGCATAGTGAAACAAACAATAAGGTATAAATAAGTAATATTAATAATTTATACTTACTTGAAATAAGAAATCCCGGGTAGTTTGCCTCTACTGCTACAAAACACCACCATACACCTGCGGGATTCTATTTTGGTAGCATCGCCCATTGTTTATGTGCGAAAACGAAATACAAAATAGGGTACGCACAAAGCACAAACGTGAACCACTAAACTAAAACAACTTTAAAACACTTAGTCCAAGGAAAGTCAATAAAAAGTAAAGTACTCGAATTAACAACATAAAACGGCGTCAAACTCTAATAACACGAGTAATATCATCGAACAATACAATATACCAAAGCAAAAAGCAACAATCGCGGCCGTCCTCGGCTACAAAACGCAAACAGGTCAAAAACTTTAAAAGCCAAGTTCGTCTCTGATCGACATCTGCTGACACGGAAAAACAACAGCACAGTGTTTAAGCGCGCCGGACGCAACGAGAATTTCATTGCTTACGTTGTTCTATTTTGCGTCGATTTGAACATGCGCAGAAGCGCAGAACCCCGTTTTTACGCCATTCGCTTATAGGCAGACGCCACGCTTATACACACAGCGCGCCCTCCACAACAAGGCCAGGAAATTAACAAAAGCATTAGCCAATATGGCCGCCCGGCCCGGGATCCAAACTGACTGCTGTAAAAGGTATATTTCGAGTTTTTAATATAAAATATGATTAAAATTGTGAAATTTGTGCATTTGCAGTGGACAATTTATACAAAGCAAGTAATTTATTGTATGGCTAGTTTTTTCAAGAATAGGTATACTTAGTTTAAAAAACCCTTATCCAATTTCCATTCATAGAAATGGTAAATTACTAAACTTAAAATTTCCTCGAAACAAAAACCTCTCAATTCGAGTATTATTTATTTGGGTTTGTTCTATTTTCTGAATTGGCATTTTGTTCTTGTTAGCTGACATGTCTCGGAAGAAGTCGCAAAATGAATTTTGTACTTGCTCTTTGAAAAAAAGTTTACATTCCTTAAAAAGTGAGAAACTAAAACTAAAAGCCTTATACGCAGTGGCGGCTCGTGGGTATTAGGACAGGGGAGTTTACTTTTAGGAGTAAAAAGTCGCGCCACAATAAATATAAAACTGATATTTATTTATTTATACATGTATGTGTATGTTTGATATAATATGTACTTTTAAAAACATGGTTATAGACATACAAAATACAAAACCTGATGAAGACTATGATCACAGATTATGATTATAAAAATAGACTTGAAAAGTATATTTTATTGTCCAGCAAGAACCAGCGGGAAGGTGCCAGGAAAAGGAAGTAGGAAGGATAGTTGAATGTGGATTATGGATGATGTCTAATCTCCATTAGCCATTTCTTGCCGCCCTGTATAATTATTCTCCAACAAAAATAAACTCAAACAAACATGACGTATTAAGTCTACTGAAACCGCATCCTAGCTGTACCTCGACCCAGAAAAATGCACCGCAGCAAATTACACAACAAAGGAGGTCACCGTGTGTAACATTTAAATAATAACATATCATCGTTTTTGTATACATGTATATAATATGTTTTATAGTATTTAGATTAGGAACTTTTTTGTATAAGTACAAATCAAATTTTTAATAAAATCAGTACAAACCCAGAGCTGTTTGACTCAACTACTCCCTTTGAAAACCTCAAAGGCTAATTATTCTACATGTCTAAAAAATGCCCTACTACAGTCTACATTAAATTAGTCTATCAAGGGCTGCCTAGACATTTTGGTCCTTCGAGCCGGATTGTCCCTTTGGTTACTTTGGTGGTTGTGGAAACACTTGCTTTGAACCTAAACGTGCCATTATGTGGTGCCCAGTGTATCCCAAGTGATTTTCGGATGTTGCCTTCCGTTATCTCGAGGTTTTCTTGATTTTTTAAGGCTAATTTCAATTGATTCCATTATTTCACTGCTGTTACTTGTCCATTTCCTGATTTGAACATGTTAATTAATTCTGTTTTGAGATTTTCCGTCTCTCTAATTGTGTCTGCGCCTAATAAGAGATCATCGACGTAAAAGTCTTGCAATGTGACTGCAGCTGCTTTTGGGTATCATAGTGTTTTCATCTTCGGCTAGTCGCTGAATATGGAGCAGATGTTGTTCCATACGTGACTGTTTTTAAAGTATATTCTTCTATTGGACGAGCTGGATCAGTTCTCCATAAAATTCTTAAATATTGTTGGTCTTTAGGATGAATTTTTATCTGGCGGTACATTTTCTCTAAGTCTGCTGCTATTGCTATTTTGTGGAATCTCCATCGCAGTAGAATGTCTGATAGTTCTGGCTGAAGTCTAGGTCCAGTGTACAAGGTGTCCCAAATTCGAGCCTCATCATTGGGATCTCGGGAACTAGAAGAGATACGAGATCGGTTAAATGGAGGCAAAGTTGCGCGATTTGATGCTGATCAAAATGCACCTTACAAGTTTAAAAATTCCGAACACTTCCGAAGATTTTGGAAAAACCCGAATATTCGCTATTTTTTATGACTTTATTTGAATAGATATAACAAAATAAATTTCACATTCTTATTGTTACTTTTTCCTTTCTACAAGATGGTGTTTTCAGATTTTCAAACCGACGTTTCGTCTTTGAGCTGCCATCATCAACTTTGTTTTTTTAAATAAAAATAGATTTTTTATTACGGACTTTAAGAGCTTCTAAGGTCCCAGAATCAATATTGTATCCGCACCTAATCGAAAAATTCATATTAATGGCAGTTTTCATAAGAACTCATGTGTTAGAGAGAGACAGAAAATATATTTTTGGTAAGATCTTACCAGGAAATCATTAAAACGATTTTTTCGAACAAACAACAATGAGAATGTGAAATGTATTATTTGTTCCAAATCTAATCCCACACAACTATTTACTTGGGTAAATTGCTAAAAATATAGCCTGGTTTGAGGGTTGACACTTTATTAATAATTATATTATTTATTAACCACTTCTTATGTTAGTTTTTAAGTTTTCTTTATGCAAAGCGTTTTTGCGTTTTTGCTTTTAATCCTAAAAAATCTATTTTCTGTCTGTCTCTAACACATAAAATCTTATGGAAAATTTCACTAATATGAATTTGTCGAATAAGTGCGATACATCATTGGTTTTGAGTTTTTGGGTTGGGTTTGAATCCGTAATAAAAAATCCAGGGGCCGTATTTAAAAAAACAAAGTTGATGATGGCTGCTCATAGACGAAACGTCGGTTTGAAAATCTGATAACACCAACTTGAAGAACAGAAAAAGTAACAATGAAAATGTGAAATTTATTTTCTTATATCTATTCAAATAGAGTCATAAAAAAATAAAGATGAAATCGCGAATATTCCTTTTTTTCCAAAAATCTTCGGAAGTATTCGGAATTTTTAAACTTTTAAGGTGGCATTTTGATCAGCATCAAACTGCGCAACTTTGCCTCCATTTAAACGACCTTGTATCTCTTCCAGTTTCCGAGATCCCAATGATGAGGCTCGAATTTGGGACACCCTGTACATAATTTCATTTAGACTTAGTCCATTTGACGTTTTTGGATGATGCGTCAAACACCACCCTTAATTTTGTTGTATTTGATCCTTTATGACTGGCTGATGGGGAATATAGTATTTTGCTATTACAGACTTTGAACTTCTTCCATAATATGTCCCAAGGTCTGATATTCTTGCATGAATTGTTTGTATTCTTGGCTTAAATTTTCTCTTCTAACGACTCGTTTTCCTAGCTGAATTAATCTAGCTGCTGCTCGAGTTTTTGATATTCCCAGTTTGCCTTCCAGTTCATTGAATGGTATTCTGATGGTGTAGGTGTCATCAGCAATTCTGACTGTGTTGCTCTAATAATGTTCTTCACAAAATTGCTCTGCTTCTGTAAGCTGTCTTTGTTCTGACACTTCTTCAATTTCCTAGAATTTCGTGAGTTGTTGATCTTCTTCTATTAGACTTGTTAATCCGTGTATCTCAAATTTGTTCCGGCTAGTGTTGTTTATCGCCCCAGACAAGATGCATCCTAGCTCTGTGTTTTGCCCAAGAATGCCATCTTCTGTCTTCCTGATTCGTTCTAGTATGATCTCTTCATACTCTTTAGCTCCTAGGATCAACGATGATGCGTGTAAATGGGAATTAGGATTAGAAAGGAAGGGATTATGCAAATAAATGTAAAAGACTACAACATAAAATGCTATCTTTAACCAAAAACTTAAAAAATATTTAATAAAGAAAAACAAAACATAAAAATACTTTCTTTGACGAATTTTTTGATTATAACAGTAACTTAACACGCTCTCTTTTAGTAACCTTATGTACATTTAAAAAGATCATTCGCCTGTGAGTCAAGATTGAGATTCTAGGACCAAAGGAATGATTACCTGATAAACTAATTAGTATTTTGGTGCTCTTAGAACTAGGACATATATCCTTATAAATGAAAAGTAATGGTTGATTTTTGTTAAGGTAATATTCATTTCGCCACATCCAAAGACATGGCGGTCATGGTTTAAAAGCGCTTTACTTTAGGTTAAGATATCCTCCTTATCTGTGTGTTGTGTTGAGAATTATCTCTAGTCATGGAGTAATTTTCAATTTCTATATTGTCATCATCCATTGGCGAGATATTTCTGAGGACGTTTATAGCAAACCATGTTATGTATTATTATTATTATGATTTAGCCTTACGGCACTTGCACTCCTTCTAACGGGAACACTCACTTTTCCCAAATATCTCGGATATCAAAAGGATTAAGCTCTGAGGGAACCCTTTCCATGTTATCGGGTCCTTGGTGGCATCTACGGATTTCCTACCAATTTTCGGATGGTACCGGCTCTTGCCAGAAGTACTGCTTTTTGCATCAATCCGAGTTTCTTGATGTTTATTAACAGGTTCTTTGGAATGAGCCCCGTTGATGACACAATGATTGGCGCCGTTCTAACTCTCTCCATGTTGAAGGATTTTCTCTTGTAAATCTCGATATTTCGCGATCTTTTCGGCGTGCTTGACCTGCAAATTGTTGTTGTGTCAGCGTGGCTTCCTTGGCCCGCTTATCTACGAGAATGGTGTCCGGCCTATTGTGGGTCGCCGTCTGGTCAGTAAGCACAGTGCGGTCCCAGTAGATCTTATGGTTGTTACTTTCTAAAATAGATTCGGGAGTGTATTTATAGTAACTTACCTTTTCCGTCTGCAGCAGCAACAGCTTGTCTGCTAGTTCCTGATGGATTATCTTCGCAACTGCATCGTGCCTGACTTTATATTCTGTCGCTGCAAACGTTTGGCATCCTTCTGTAATATGCTGGATGGTCTCAGTGGTTTGACAGCCGTATCGACATCGATCATCCGCCACCGAAGCATCTCCAACTATGTACTTGATAGTTTCTGGTGGGAATCACTTGTTCTTGAATAGCCAGTAGAAAGCCCTCGATTTCGGGGAACATTTGTCCTGAAACTAACCAATGGTTCGACGCTGTATTGTCGACGTGATCCTGGGTAACCTGATTCGCATGCTTCCCATGTAAGGGCTTTTGCTTTCACACTCGAATTTTCTCAAGGTCGGTATGATGGCGGTCTTAAACCTGGTGTTCTTTTAAAAGTACTGGTGTAGAGTCATCTGCGTTACAAACTGCCCTATGAACTTCTGAGGAATTCGCTTTCCTGTGAAAATAATTGCGCAAATTACTTATTTGCCGATCCAAATGTTTACGTAGATCCGCTAGACCTCTTCCACCTAGATGTCTTGGCAAGGTTGTTCGCTCCACCGCGCTCCTCGGATGGTGGTTGTGTGCTCTTGTAAGTAAGGTTCTTGTTTTCCGCTGGAGATTTTCAATGTCAGTGCCTGTCCATGCTACCAATCCAAACGAGTATCCAAGAACTGAGACAGCATAAGTATTGATAGCCTTTCAGAGAATTTTACTGTTAAGTCGAGTTTTTACCAAACGTTTTATCAGTCTAGTAAATTCTTCTGTTAATTCAGCCTTCATTGCGCCATGTGCATTGTTTGTTACATTCCGAGATACTTGTAAAATTCATTACCCTTCATTGCCTCGATGTTCTGGCCGTCTCTAAGTTCAAAGTGACCTGGACATACTTTACCTAGTACGATGTTCACTGTACGGCACTTTTCCAGTCCAAACTGCATTTCAATATCCATGGAGAAATGTTCTACAATCTTCAACATTTGCTCCCGCTGGTTTTTGGTAGCTCCCATAAGTTTAAGGTCATCCATATAGAGCAAATGATTGATTTTCTCTCCTGCTTCGTTGTTGTTTTTGATATTGTATCCATAGGAAGTAGAATTCAGCTGATGGGATAGAGGGTTCATCGCAATACAGAACCATAGCGGGTTGAGGGCGTCTCCTATATACATACCTCTTTTTATTGGTATGTTTTCGGTGGTAATCCCGGCTTCATTAAGATATATTTTCGTTTGCCAAGATGACATGGCATTCTTTAAAAAGTTAACAATGTTAGCCTCAGCCAGAATCAGCCTTATATATTTGAAGAATCTTTAGTAGCCACTCGTGAGGCACAGAGTCGTAAGCCTTTTTATAATCGATATGTCATGTACAGATGAAATGCCTGGTTATAGATGACAGGATTGTGAGTTGCTCTTTGCACCCTATTGAACCTTTAGCGCATAATTCCTGTTGATCAGCTATGATCTTGTTTCGCTCACAGTGGGCATACCGGGTGTCAACGAAATCGTTTAACAATGCACCATTCAAATGTTTTTTTAAGGAGAAATTTGAAATTTTGGCTGAAGATATGGTTTATGAAAACTCAGATTTTCCACTAAAAAACAAATGAATATCACTTCCGGTTTGACCGGAAGTGAGCATGACGCAAGAATTTCAAGTACAACCCTGCATATATTTTTTACATATTTGAATAGAGCTGGAAATTCCCTTCTTAACGATGTATCACAAGTTGTCATTTATTTCAAAATGGAGGCGTAGAGGGCATTTATCCAAAATTAAATATGGCGGCATTTTGACAACACCAATGGAGTTTTTGTTAAACTGACCGTTGATATAGAAGACAAGATAGGTTTTCATGCAGATTTTTCTCATAATTGCTATAAAATTGAAGCATTTTTAGTTTTTTCTTAAAATGTCAAAATGTATGTCAATTTTTCTCGAAATTTTGAATAGAACGCTGTACATATTTTAACACATTTGGATAGAGCTCGAAATTCCCTTTTGAACGATGTATCACAAGTGGCCGTTCTTTTTACTGTTGTAGAGGGCATAATTCAATATGGTGGCGCGACGCCATATTGAATTAGGCTTTCTACAACGCCATCTTTAAAAAGAATAATCACATGTGATATATCGTTCAAAAGGGAATTTCGAGCTCTATCTAAATGTTTAAAAATATGTATAGGGTTCTATTCAAAATTTCGAGAAAAATTTACATAAATTTCGACATTTTAAGGAAAAACTAAAAATGCTTGAATTTTATAACAATTATTTAGAATTTCCAACAGTGAGAAAAATCTGCATGAAAACCTATCTTGTCTTCTATATCAACGGGCAGTTTGACAAAAACTCCATTGGTGTTGCCAAAGGCCGCCATATTTAATTAAGGATAAATGCCCTCTACGCCTCCATTTTGAAAAAAAATGACAACTTGTGATACATCGTTAAAAAGGGAATTTCAAGCTCTATTTAAATATGTAAAAATATATGCAGGGTTGTGTTTAAAATTCTTGCCTCATGTTCACTTCCGGTCAAACTGGAAGTGATATTCATTTGTTTTTTAGTGGAAAATCTGAGTTTTCATAAACCATATCTTCAGCCAAAATTTCAAATTTCTCCTTAAAAAAACATTTGAATGGTGCGTTGGTAAACGATTCCGTTGACACTCGGGATAGCCGATGCGCTAAGCAGGTTGTTATCACTTTGTACATCGTTGGGAGATACGTAATCGGTCGGTACTTGGCTGGATCTTCCGTGTTTTCCGGGTCCTTTGATAGAAGATATGTGGCACTCCGAAATAGAAAGCGTGGCATATTTTCAGGATTGGCGATTACATCATTAATTAAATTTGTTAATTTTTCGTGGGTACATTAGAGTCTCTTGAGCCAGTAGTTCTGTATTCCATCTGGGTCAGGTGCCTTCCAGATATCTCTGATGACGTTTGTCACTTCTGCTCGTCGGCATTTGGTCATATTCCTGGATTCCTATTCTTGAATTTCAGGGAGTAGAACTTGTGAGAGAAGTGGGCGTGGTTCTCTTAAAAATATAGAACACCCTATTCTTGAAAAAATATTAGAGGAGGGAACTACTCCCAAGAGAACTTGAAGTTCTCTTACTAGAGATTCGGAGAAATAGGAAACCTAACCTAAAATTGTGTTGTTCTGTTTGTTTGTTTTAAGTTTTAAGTAAAGTGAGTTCAAACATTTATTTATATCTAAAATAAATATGGAAAATTTTAATGCAATGCTGTGGAATGACATCATTAATTATGAGGATGTTTTACCTCAAACAAATGCATTTCAATTATCTAATAGAAAATGTGTGCAATTATTCAGGGTGGATAAGGACCTCTGTCATGACATAATTGACATGGTGACCCCTGACCCCTTTTTTAGCTCAACCCACAAGAACCTCTGCCTCTGCTTCTTTTTGTTTAGAACTCAATTGTCTGGATTTAAATTCCATATTTTCTGCAAAAAACATTATACTTTCAAAAAAAACAAACCAAACTTAAATTTGATTAACTAAACAAAAATATGAGGTTATGTGTGTGAAGTCCATCAAAATTTTCTGCAATTTCATAGGTTGAACAAACTGGCAACGCTGTTTCCCGATGATGCTCCCTCCCTGACATTCACCAGTGCGTTCGGTGTTTCAATAATAGGGCGTTTTTCTATTGGGGAGCTTAAATGAGGGAGCACTCCTCGCTAGCTCTCAGGGACCGCTCCTTTCTCTTGCTTTCAAGAATAGGAGTCCTGGGCGGTCCGGCGCTCCCCCGCAATCTAGCCTGCTTCAATGTTGCACTGGGTCGGTCAGGGGGTTCCCAAATGTTCTCTCGAAAATTGTTCAACGTCGTCACTGCTGTTGTTGTTCGATTCTCTAGCCCTCGTATTTACCGCTCTGCAGAATGTTTTTTCTAATCGTTGGAATAAGACATTATCTCGTTTTCTTTTATTACTCGACTGTGTGTTGTATTATTATTATTATTATTATTATTATTATTATTATTATTATTATTAT